>CAIGRO010244019.1:0-13868 GCA_903798355.1 Fraxinus baroniana
AAGATTGGAAAGCAATGAATCTATGTTCATATATTCGAAGTCGGTAATTTACTAATTTGTCTTCTCAAATTAGATTTCGGTAAGTCGAATGATATTTCGATTTCACATATATTAACGGCATGTTCTTGATTAATATAATATGCACATTATCGGTGTAAAATATCTCCAACAAATTCAACTAGAACTTATCAATTATTCATACTCTTTGTGGCGTTCGACACTTATAGCAAACAGTGGCGGACCTAACCAAAGACCAGTGTGGGCATGTGCCTGCACTGGGCTTTGGGCCACCCCAATTTTTCCTACAACCCAATACTAAAAAAACAAGTGGGCCAATTATTTGGCCCAATATGATAGAAGCCATGCCCCTACAATTCGTTATGTCCCTGCAAGGCTGCATCAGTAGACAACAGAGAATTGAGAAGCTCCAAGATCCAGCATCCCTATACTGCCGCACGCTTCTGCATCTACCCACGCTCGAGTTTGTAGGTGAGTTTTCTATAATTTCTATTGGTATTCAGCTGCTATTGGCTGCAGAGTGCAATGGGTATTGGGTATCTAGTTTACACATGTAACAATTCTGTATCTATTTGTGTATGTATAGAATTGTGTGGGTTTGTTAATGAGCATAGAAGCTGAGGCTGTTTGAGGGAAGCGTGTCTCGCTTTTTTCGTATTGGCCTGTTGAAAAAATTGTCTGTTTCTTCTCGCTTTTCGGAGGAGAGAGAATTAGAAGTTAGAACTTTTTTGACTTCTTACTGTTGCCTGTTTGGGGAAAAATTTGAAACCAAGTCAGTGAAGTCACCAGTCACCAGTGCACATAGGATAGGAAAAATTAAGCCTTAATTTTTTTGGTGATGGATTTTGATTTTATTTCAATGCGGCACTTGTGAATTGTGAATATGTGATGACAAGAACATTGAAGATTGATTTGTGTAGTCTTTGAAGCTGGTATCCATGGCCTTGAAAAACTTCACTCTCTCTCCCTAAAACACTTTGATTTTTCTCTAGGATGGTTTTTTTGGGACTGTGAGATTAATTTAGAAGGTGGATTTGTGCTGTATTATTGTATTGTTATGTGGAATCTTAAAGTTAAAGTAGAGACAAAGGGCCAAAGGGTGGAATTAATGAATAATGATTACTTACTAATTTGTCTAGACATAACAACTTGTCACGATTTCATGTTTTATTTTGTTTATTTAAATTCCAATTCCTATTTATTACAATCAATCATGGAAAGATTTTATAAAAGAAAAGCTCTTGAGGTTGCGAAAAATGTGAGGAGACGTCAAATGGAGACGATTTATTTATTTATTTATTTTAAATACTGTCGCACTGGAAAAATTTTCTGAGTCCACCTCTGATAGCAAGGATTGTGATTTTCTGTAATCACATGGTGGTTCATCAATATTTTTGGTTCTTTGATTCTATATGGTCAAGCTTCAAACTCTGATTTTAGCTTTCTTGGGGTTCGTTTCAATCTTTTATGGGTTCCTGAGTTCCTAGTGCTACGTGGATTCACATCAGTTGGTATTAGAGTTTTGGTTCTAAAATCAGGTTTTTATCCTGTATCTTTCCACGTTTTCTATTTCCAATTCTTCTAGTCTTCTGTGTCTTATTCACCTTGTATCTTTTCATATATATAGTGTCAAAAAACGAAAATTGTAGAACATGTCCAGAATATTCAAGAGAAAAGGAATAGATCAATTTCAAGAAAGTCAAGATAAGGCTTATTCGATTTCCAAGAAATACCTTGAAATTCTTGTGGTGAAGGTTACAATCTTTCTAGTCATTCAATACCTATATCATTCTTTGGTATCAATCTTGTTGGGAAACGGCATAGATCAATTTCAAGAAACCCTTTCTTGAAATTGTATGTTACGTTTTCATTCAATTTCCTTCGTTCTTTCCTTCTTGAGTCATTGTCCTTTTTTTCTCTTGTTCTTATGGGTTTGAACCTTACAAAGGGCTGAATTTTTTTATTGAGATCAATTAGTTCCTTAGAGAACTTGTCGTACATAGAGAGAAAAGGCAAGGGTGGTGGTCTTCGTATTTGGAAAAGCCAATATTGAGTGCAAACACTTGAGGCATGTAATTCAAGGAATCAAGATGTCTGAAAGTGAAGAATCAATATCTAGGGAGAAGAAGATTCGATCTTTCATGTTGAAAGCTATCCATCCAGCAATAGTTTGAGCGTGGTGTGAACCCACGTAAAAATTGTAGTTTCGAAACCCACAAAAGATTCAATCACAACCCTAAGAAAGCTAAAATATCGATTTGAAGTTTGACCCAATAATTTATTGAATCAAGGAATCAAAGTTATACATTAATCATTAAAATTATGAACCTTGCTATGAAGTTCTTGGACACCACAAAGCTGAAATCCTTGATAAGTTCGAAATTGAGTTCAATGAAGAACAACTGAACAAGAAGAAAGCAACCTTCCTTTGATTTAGCATCTCAATAATGTGTTGTTTCACAATGAAAAGAATGAGCCCTATATATAGGGAACTTGTAAAACCCAAATTAAAATGAAATTATGTCAAAAAGATACCATAACTAGAGTTCTACCAAAAATAGACTTCTAGGAAAAATCTGAAAAAATGCCTCCAAAAAATGAACTATGCCACCACATAGTTAAAACTCCCGCGACCGCATAGAACAACCAAAATCCGTCCTTTCTGTCGGGAATAGTACATGAAACAATATCCTGTTATATACTACTCAACAGCATAGTTATCTGACTAGCTTTCACTTTTGTTTTCTTGATTCTGATGCATCCAACTTTTTTCTGCCTTCATTCCTAACATAAAACTTGGTGTTTGGCTTGTGACTTCAAACTCTTGGCCTCCATAGCTTGAGTATGTAAATATATATGGCTTCATTGATTTTATTTGCTAGTGATGTCGTCATTGAACCTTTTCAAATTGAGCAGGATCTTTGTAAGTTTGTTGCCCATCATATATCCTATGAAGTCTTTGCATAACTTCATCTTCTTTGCGATACCTTTGTTATCGGTCCATTCAAAACATGGAAAGCATCAATGTTAGTCGCGGCCCTCTGCGATACTCATTAGTGGAGTTTGTTACATTTTGGTGCATGAATGCATCTTGGTAATTTATCGTATTTCTCACATTTTGGTGCATTTTCTAGAATTGTCGTATAGCAAACATATTAATGTAAATTTTTTTCACTTGGTATATTTTGGATTCTTTTGGTCATTTTGTCGCCTTTTGGTACTGTTTTTGTAATTTTGGTACCCATTGGAGTGTTATGGTCAGTTTGTAAGTATACTAGTAGTATAAGAAAGGATAAAAGTGGTAGTAAAGTTTAATACTTTGAAGACTTAATTAAAGTTAATAAAAAGTAAATTAAAACAAAAAAATCATTAACCAAACAAATATAGTAAAATTAAAGTTATTATTATTATTATTATTATTATTTTTACAAAAATTAAAGTTCTAACTACATAATACTAATTCATGATTAGTAATTTAATAATAACTATTAAAATTTTACAGGGTTCCATCATAATAGTTTGAGAAGTAGAAAATTGATATCAATCCAAAATAAGAAATAAGCTCAGCACATCAATATCTCTTCCTTAGCCCTTGTTTGACACACATTCTTTCAAAAACTCATTCTCAACCACACATTCTTCAATAAAATAATATTTTCCATCACATCCATAAATCTTTCTTACTTTTTAACTACATATAGAATACTATGCTATTTAAAATATATTGTTTCCTCAATAATATCCATCAAACACCCCCTTAATTAGCAACCAGGATACTAGAACTTCAATTTTATTTCTTTATCTTAAGTACTATACAATAGAAGATAAAAGTATAGACACTTTTTAAGTTGACTTACAACTGATACCATCATTATAGAGATATCTGATATTGAAAAGACTCTACCCCCAATGACAAAGAAAGGACTTCACTTCTATCTTCAAATTGAACTGAGCTTACAAGTTAAAAGATTGTCACATGGATTCCTCCTAGAACTCGTTGATCTCTAGTCTTCATTATGTCTTCATATGCTTCTTGCACAAAACCCAGAAACTCTCTTTTGTCTACACATGAGATGTCACATGCACTTTGAGCCAAATGTCTTATGAGTTTTACTTTCGTTTGCCACTATTTCGGACTCTTAAGGCTTCACATGCACTTTAAGTAAAATGTTTTGAGAGCTTTAAACATTTGTCTGCCACAATTTTAGATCTCGTAAGTCCTCACCTGCCATTCTCCTTTCGATAAGGAGACATTCTTTATTTTCATCTAGATAATTCCTTTAACTTTTCTTTTAGCATTACCTGATAACTGACTGTAGCCATGAGGTCGTCTGGTTAGATCATACGGACGTTCAATTGGAAATTTTCGAAACAATTTCACGATTATAGATCATATGCCACCATCTGTAATGGAAGGCTCGACATAGAGATAGAAATCCAATTGGATCCTTGTCCACTATATGACAAAGAGCTTTATGCTAGATAAATGTTACATTGAAACTTTTCTCTATGTCATCAGGTGTAAACAAGATAAGGAGAACATAGTTGCTGATTCATTTTCCCAAAGGTATGTCCGTCTTACTTCCTTTAGTGACAAAATGCTTGGATTTGAATACATCAAGGATATATAAGCTAATGATGTTTCTAGCATATATATGTCATGTCATAAAGAAGCGGTAGATACATTTTATAGGCATCGGATGGTTATTTATTTAGGGAAATTAAATTATGTGTGTTACTGTTAGACAATTGCTCCATGCATGAATTGTTAGTGCGTAAAGTACATGGTCGGGGGGAGGGGGGCTGATGGGGCATTTGAAAACTTTAGAGCTATTGCATGAGCACTTTTACTGGCCTAGGATGAAAAAAGTTGTTATAAAAGTTAAATCAAAGGTTTTACCTCAGGGTTCATATATGTCCTTAAACGTTCCTAGTGAGTCATAGGTTAATATGCTTATGGACTTTTATTAGGGCTGTCTAGGACTAAAATGGGGAGAAGTTCTATATTCGTAGTAGTGGATAGGTTTAGGAAGATGACATATTTCATTACATATCATAAAATAGATGATCCCATGAACATTGTTGATTTATTCTATAGGGAGATAGTTTAATCCACTAACTCCTTTAGATTTATTTCTCTTACCTATTGATGAAAGATGTAGTTTAGATAGGAAGAAGAAGGCTGTATTGGTGAGGTCAATCCGGTTCGAACATTATGCTTCTCAAGGTAATAAAGGAAGCAGACTTGTGACATTTGAATCCATGAATGGGTTTGGATGCACATGCAAAAAGAACATTTTCAGCCCAAAAAAGGTCTAAATTGTATCCTAGTTATAGACCATTCTAAATCCTTGAGAAATTAATGACAATACTTGCACATTATACTTGCAGGTGAGTATATTTTTTATTTTTTTTTATCATTCTCTCTTAGGTGTATGTGAAGAATTGATGCCGAATCTTTTCCAAGAGGGAGAGAACGATGAGAATCATGGAAGATAAGCTAGCAAGGATGCATTGCATGTTTTGGAGGGCCGATAACTTGGTCAAGAGCAAAGAAGATCAAGGAAGCCAACCAAGAACTTGTTAAGCTACATGGACTAAGAGTTCAAGTTCCATGAACAAGACACCAGATTTTAAGATGAGCATGAAAGAAGGAACCAACCTTAGGTCATTTGATTTAAGGTAGAAGAAGTTGAGCTGGGAGCCTAGCCAGAACATTAAAGATCTTTATGAGTATATTTCAAACAATAATGAGCCTTTGTATCGGGATGATAACTCAACGTCAAGTTGTTTTGATGTGAAAGGAAATGATGCGAATCAACTAGAAGAGAAAATCCTAAACCAATTAGAAGAGAGAAGGTGGCCATACAAAAATACGTATAACTTTTAGCTCGATTGTCAAATTTTCGTCCATAAGTACAATTCGGAAGTGTTTTTTGATTCCGCACAAGTTTGTCGAATAACGTTCATTCCATTGTTTAGGGATCCATTTTAGAATTTTTCAATTTTGTGTTAGTTTAATAAGGGTATTTTCGTTATTTTTACATTACTTTAGCTTTATTAAGATTTATTTTATAATTAGGGCTTTGTTCTATTAGAATTTATTTTGAGTATGCCTATATAAGGCATTATTTTGAGTTAGGATTTATTTTGTTTTGTGCAAAAATTAACGCAATATTTTGAGAGATCAATTGTAAAATGAGATTTCTATTTCAATCTTGTTCTTAGTTGAACTACCTCAAATTATAAAATCTTTATGGCATTCAACCCTACGAGGCTTGGTTCTTGAATCAAGAAATCATTGGGTCAAGGTTATAACACTGATTTTAGCATTTTTGGGTTTCGTATCAAATCTTTTGTGGATTCAAAGGTGTATACCACAACGTGGTTCACATCAGAATTTCCTTTTACAATATTCCAACAAGTCTTTATTCATTTGGACAGGTCCAACCTTAGTAGAAGTACTTTCCACATCAAAATCATATCCATATGGTAATGAAACCTGTTTCAACTATTTATATAGATAATACACATATCTATAAAATAGTTCAATATGTCATCATCCAAGTACATCAACCCTCTAAATCCTGTAAGAGTTTCGCAGTCAGCCATGTCTTCTATGAAGTTCCATGCTCACCTACAATGCAAGAACATAAGATAGTGCCCAATATGTGAAAATCATGCATGCAATGATGTGACACCATGCTATTTCCTTTGAACGTCATGCTAAAAAGGCATTATATTTAAATATCCATCAAAGTAAGCTTGAAATAAGTCATTTGGAAATTTTTCTTTACATTGGGGACCCTTGACTCACTTACTAAGCATCGGATAGATCTTTGCACAATATTCATGTTGGAAAAATATGCGTGATATACTTTTATATATTTTATTTATAAATTGGCTTACCTAATATATTGCATGTAGCCAGTATTCACGTTTCAACCATAATCTTTATGCTGAGAATTTTATTGTTTTTCCTTACTAGCTTGCCCTACCCTGCATGATTCTCATCATCCCGGTATCTTTTTGCTTGTTTTGTTGTATCGTCCATTTTGACACATTTCAGTGCTAGTGTTTTATCACGTTTTAGTACCAAATTATGTTTTTCTTGCCTCTCGATATATATTGGTGCATTTTTATACATTTCACATAGTTTTTTACATTTTAAAGCATTTGTGTACATTTAACAAAGTTCGTTACACTTTCTATCATTTTATACATTTTGCGTATTTTTTTTTGGCACGTCTTCGTATATTTCGTGCCCTTATTAACATTTCATCGTGTTTTAGTACATTTCCTTCACTTTGGTACATTTTGGCGCATTTTGGTACATTTGTGCTTTCTGTTATAATTCGAGCAAAGTAGCACATGTTTGTACATTTTTCGTACTTTGAGAATTTTGCAGTGATTGATACGTTTTTGAACCCTTTATTATATTTCGTGCATCTTGGTACGTATTCGCACATTATGATATTTTTACGAATTTGGTTATATTTTGTGTTATTTTTTTACATTTTACGTATTTAGGTTCACTTCGAAGTATTTTGTATTCAAGGACTTTGGTACTTTTTGGTTCATTTGGTACATTTCATGAACTTTGGTATATTTTACCATATTTTGGCATGTTCTATTGCAATTCACAGGGTTTGGTATTTCACGCACTTTGGTACGTTTTGGTAGATTTGGCAAATCTCTCTATATATTGGCTCGTTTTGGCAAGATTTGGTACATTTCTTGCATTTTCATACAGTTGACATAGTTTGGCACGGTTTTGTACATTTTGTCGTGTTTTCTACCTTTTGTACATTTTTTTGTTACTTTGGTACATTTTGTGAAATTTTGTATTCTTTGGCCCTTTTTGGTGCATTTCGTACATTTACAATATACGGTGCTTTTTTTGGCTCTTTGATAATCATGTTGTATTTTTGTTACATTTTGCATAGTTTGGTACATTTGGAGAATTTTTGTAAACTTTACCCTCTTTTGTACGTATTAACGTGTTTTAGTACACTTCGCTCATCTTGGTACAATAATGCATATTTGTGTATTTTATGAAATTTAGTATAATTTGGCCGATTTTGGAACATCTCATGTTGTTTAATAGATCTTCTCGCGTTAAGGTCCATGGAGCAATATTTCATGTACTTCGGTAGGCTTTTGAGCTTTTTTGAACATTTCGTTTAGTTTTGTATATTTTTGTGCATTTTTGTAAAATTTTGCACCTCTTGGCAGTGGCTTTGTTACAATTTGGCACGGGACATTAGGACTTGTTCTGGTACATTTCATGCAATATGAGACATCTTTTCACATTTTAGTACATTTTGTGCCTTTTGGTACATATTGGTGGGTTTTTCGTTTATTTTGCACATTTTTGTTCATTTTGGGCAATTTGGTATAATTTGGCTTGTTTAGGCTTGTTTCACCCTATCCATCACCAAACGAACTTCTGTTAAAAACTTGAAGTACTTGATGATGTGGCAGACGGAATACATGATGCGGCAAGTTTGTATAAGTGGTTTATGACAAGTAAGCATTAGTGATGTGGAAAATTTATGAAACTTCCTATATAAATAGAAAAACGCACACTGATTCCTGTCATCGGTAATCAGTTATCAGAAGCTGGAAACATAGAAATCGCATGTGCATGAAAAGCATTACAGCACATACTATAAATTTCCCATTACAAAAGCATCACAGGTTCCATCAAAATTAGTATGGTTATTAGAAAAGCATTACTTCAAAATTAGCATAGCTATTGCAGAAAAATTACAAAAGCATCCCAACATCTCAGGTTCCATCAAATGCATTATAGAAGCATCCCAATGTTTGTAATTTCTTTTTGATAAAAAGTTTTTTTCAAATCTAGAGCCACGCAAAAAATAAAAAATCAACATCACTAGCACCTTTCTTGCATGGCCCGAATCACTTACACAAGTGTGCCACATCACGTATTCCATCCACCACATCATCAAGTCCGTCAAGTTTTTTAACTGAAGTTCGTTTGGTGATAGATGGGGTTGTTGTTTCGAAAATTCGGTGATGAACGGCTTTGTTTTCGAAGTTTATTGACATGGTGAAAACTTTAAGTAAAGTTCAGTAAGGTTGGGGTAATTAACCCCATTTCGTGCATTGGTACATTTGGATGCATTTTGATTCTTTTTTTTGTTTTTTCAATTTTAAACTTTTAAGTTATTTTGGTAAAGTTTTCATAGTTTGGTACATCATTGTGCACACATTTTAGTACCTTACGTGCATCTTGGTATGTTTCAGAGCGTTTGAGTACATTTCATGAACTTTGGTACATTTAGCTCGATTTTCATATAATTTCGCATTATTTGGTACATGTCGGTCGTACATATTGGTATATTTTAGCATGTTTTAATACGTGTCACGAACTTTGGTACTCATTAGTGCATTTGGTACATTTTGTGCAATTTGGTGCATTTTGTCTCGTTTTGGAAGATTTCGTGCCACTTGGTGTACTTTGGTACACTTCGCACAATTTAATACATTTTGGCTCAATTACTAACATTGTGGCATGTTTGAGTACATTTCTTGTCTCCTGGTATACATTTCACTTTTTAGTATATTTTTGTGTGATTTTGTACATTACGCATGACAAGGTACAGCTTGAGCATTTTTGGTACACATCACAATGTTTATTTCATTGACTTGCTTTGATACATTTCATTCACTTTGGTATTTTTTGCATGTTTTGATGTTTTTCATGCATCTTGATACATCTTCACTCATTTCAATGCATTTGACATAGTTGGGTACATTGTGTACATTCATTTACATTTCATGCGGTTTAGCACATCATGGCACGTTTAACATTTCGAGCACTTTAGTATATTTTGACTCGTTTCAATATCTTTCTCGTACTTTACTATCATTTTTCTGCGTTATATGACATTTTGACCAGTTTTGCTTGTTTTGGGTTCATTTTCTTGTTTTAAGGTATAAATACGCATTTTGGTGTACTATGGCAAGTTTCACTTAGTTTGGTACATTTTTGTGCATTTTGGAATAGTTCATGTAGTTACATTTGGACACATTTGATATATTTCAAGTAATAGTTTATTTTTATCCTAGCATATAGTTAGAGTTTAGATGAGCATATTGAGAATTGAGATGTGTGCTTGTTGTTTTGAGGAATGAACAACTTTATGCTAATTTTTAAGAAGTATATATTTTCCATTGAAAAGGTAGTTTTTCTTGGTTATATTGTTAGTACAAAGGGCATTAAAGTAGATGAATAGAAAGTAAAAGCCATCAAGGAGTATCCAACACCTAAAATCATAATAGAGGTAAGAAGCTTCTATGGTTTAGCTAGCATTTATATGTTAAAGATAGAGTACACTTGTCACACCAGTCACTGAAATTGTGAAAAAGGTGTTGGATTTCATTGGGGCATTGAACAAGAAAATACATTTAATATTATTATATCGGTTGTGTTTTACACATATTTTAGCACTACAAAACTTTTAACAAAATATTTGAGATTGAATATGATGCCTCAGAAATAGAAATTAGAGCAATTTTAATGGAGGAAAGGCGACGAATAGGTTTGAATTATCCTACGTATAACAAAGAGCTTTATGCTCTTGTTCGAGCTTTGGAAACAAGGCAAAGTGATCTGTGGCTGAAGGCGTTTTGTAATCCACACCGACAATGGGGTCATTGAAACATCTATAGGGCCAATGTAAGTTAAATTATGCCTTATAAGCATGATGGGTATTTGTATTTGATAAATTTTGTAAGCATGATGGGTATTTGTTAAAGGAAAATAAGTTATGTGTGCCTAATTGTTCCATGCGTGAATTTGTTAGTACGTAATGTAGTGGGGGCTTAATGGGACATTTTGGTATTAAGAAAATCGTAGAGATGTTGTATGAGCATTTTTATTGACCTAAGATGAAAAGAGATGTTAATCACATTTGTAGTAGATGCATTACATGTAAGAAGGCTAAGTCTAATGTTTTACCACAAGGGTTTATGTATACCTTTACCCTTTCTTAGTGAGCCATGAGTTGATGTGTTTAAGAACTTTGTGTTGGGGTTGTCAAGGACTAAAGGGGGTAGAGATTCTATATCTTGGCAGTAGATAGGTTTTGTAAGATGACACATTTCATTTCATGTCATAAAACAAATGATGCCACAAACATAACTAATTTATTTTTTAGTAGTACGGCTCCATGGGATACCTAGGAGTATTATGTTTGATAGGGATGTTAAGTTTCTTAACCACTTTTGTAGGGCTATGTGGGGGTAATTGGGAACTAAGATCTTATTTTCTACTACTTGTCACCCACAAACAGATGGACAAATCGAGGAACATTAACACAACTTTTGAGCACTATAATCAATAAGAATTTAAAGTTGTGAGGATTGTTTACCATTTATAGAATTTGTATATAATAGGGCCATGTACTCTCCTTTTGAAATTGTGTACGGTTATAATCTACTAACTTATTGGATTTGATTCCTTTTCCTTTTGATGAAAGATGCTATTTAGATGGGAAGAAGAAAAATTGGTAAATCAATCCATGAGAAGGTTCGACTTCAAATTGAAAAGAAAAGTGAACATTATGCATCTCTAACTCAACTACATTGGCTGTATCTCTATTTAATCCATTAAAAAATCTAGTTATTGTGGCATCCCTATCCTCCTCAACATTAACCCTAATCATATCTACACCCATCTCTTTATGGTAATCCTCTACACTCTTTGAACCTAGCCTTTAGCGTTACAATTTTTTTTAAAGGTCTCTATAGTAATAACTAGGTACAAATCTTCTCCACATGAGAGCTTTCAGTTCACCTGTGTTTCTAAAGGTCTCTCATGATTCCTTCTCCTATTTTCACTAATTGATCCAACCATATTATTGCATAAATTAGTTAATACTATCACTGCTAGTTTTACCTTTTTCGCCTCAGAATAAGGCAATCAAATATCAATTGTAACTTCTCCCACTTCTAATAATAAGCTTTAGGGGTTGTTTCTACCTTGGAAAGAAGGAATATTCATCTTAATACTACCCAAAATTACAATCAATTATATCTACATCTCGATCACCGAAGTCTCTAGGAATATTCATCTTTCACACCTATCTAGGTTCACGCCTAACTTTTCTCCTAACATTTGGAACTCTTTTTGATTGTCCCATTTTTAAATATGCAATCACCTTATCCTAGGTATCCATCCTATCCCTAATTTCTCAAAACACTTTATTCATCATCTCAAATTGTTGTTGATAGCTTTCAACATGAATAATTGCTCGTCCTCCTTCCTAGAAGCAGATTCTTATTTTTCAGATGTATTAATAATCAGAAAGAATAATAACACACACATTTGCGCTCAAGTGTTTCATTCAATATTGGCTTTTACCTATAATTAGCCCACCACTCTAGCCTTTTTTTTTTCCCCTTTCTATGCTTTCTTGGTCAAGTTCTCTAAGGAAACTAACTAAACTCAATCAACAATTTAGACTTTGTTCAAACCCACAAGAACTCAAGAAGGAAAGATCAAAAGAAGAATGGAAATACCCTAAGAATTTGAAGAAGAGATTTTTGAATTTGGTCTATGCTTTTTAAAATTTTTTAATTTTTTAATTTTTTTTTTTTTTTCGGCTTTTTTATCAAAAACAAAGTAAGACAAAAAGTTGTGTTGGTGCGTTAATGCACTAAACAATTCTGTAATGATCTTGGTATGGTTTTAATGATATAAATGACTTAAAGAATGGGATGAAGATTCAACGAAGAAGACACAAGATGAATTGAAGCTGACAAACAAAAGAAAGATAAAGAAAAAAAACCTGATTTAGAGCCAAAGTTCTAATACCAACTGATGTGAACCTTGTTGCAGGATGTATCATGGAACCCAGTCACCCACACAATTTTATAGAACTCCAAGAAAGCTAAAATAGAGTTATAACCTTATTCCAACGACTTCTTGAATCAAGAACCAAGGTTGGAAGGGTTGAACCCCACAAAGATTTAAAAGTTTTTGATAAGTTAGGTATAGTTTAATTAAGAATAAGATATGAAAGCAAATAATCTAACTTTGAATATTAATCTCTTAAATAATTTCAGTGTTTTTGTACAATGAATAATGCCTCATATGGGCAATAATAATAAAACAAAATATTAAATAGAATTCTATAGTGAATTCAGATTTTTTTACTACACGTGCATGCCACAGTATTGCGGCGCATGTGCGCTGTTAACTTGATTTGGCCTTGGTAAAAAAATTCTTCCCCCACGAGTACAATCCACTTTCCTACTGTACTCTTGGCTCCGCTTCTTCCAACTTAGATTGAATTAAGTGCAATAATGTTGGTTTTTCCTTCATGCCCATCTTGAAGTTTGGTGCCTTGCTTGTTGTACTTAAATACTCGGCCCATGTTGCTTGGATAAATTTGTTGGGCATGGAAGAGGAACTAAGAGTAGTGCACTTAATTTAAATTAGACGAAGCGAGACTTTGAGCCTAGAGTGTAACCGGAAAGCGGAGAGTGAGCAACCAAAATAGGTCGCGCACTCACGAAGGCAAAATTTGAACCCGTAAATTAGTAAACTAGACCACATGTTTTAAGGAAGAAGCTAGATCACCACCTATGTGCTCATTTCCTGCCCTTTATCAATAGCAAATATACATTTGTCTCTATGAAATAGCTGCATCATTTCCTTGTGTCCACTACTTAATCAGGTATTTGAATCATTTCTTTGTGGTTTATTTATTTTTCTTTGGATTGTAATCCTGACTTATTTATTTATCTTAATTAACTATTCATAGTTATATGTTATTCTCCGTTGCTAAAATATGTAAAAGATGAATAGAAGAAGA
>CAIGRO010244031.1:0-21808 GCA_903798355.1 Fraxinus baroniana
TAGAAGTCCGATTTGATTAGGAATCGTTTTGAGAGTTTGATTAAAGATGAAGTAACATACTTTGGAATGGAAAAGGAAAAAAAAAATTCAGCAAGGCACTAGTCCAAACAGAGGACCCAATACTGCTGAGCCAAGTGAGGGTGTCGCGGCTAGGTAGCGGATTTTTCGCGTTTTCCATTTTTATTTGGATTTTGGGGCTTTTTCTTGCAAAACTCAAGAGAGATTATAACAATTAGATCATTGTTGTATACATTAGAAACAAGAAAGAATTATTTCGATTAGATTGAGAGTATCAAAATCTTGTAAGACAATTGTTTGTTTCTTGGTATAATAAATTCTCCTCTTCTACAATTTTCTTGATTGTTGTATGATTCATTAAATTTCATATTGTCCATAATTTTCGTCTTGAATTATTTGGCCGATTTCTCAACAAGTGATATCAAAACGTTCTTGATATCAGGTTGGTTCATAACAACCTTGATACAATTCCAAAATATACTCAACACAAAACTAAATGGCCATTTTGACTAAATTGAAATGCATTATTTCCAACACGGGGTCCAAAAATAAGAAGTATTACAAGATTTCAATAACTTAAAAGTCACTACTTCAATGCACACACACTTCACTTAAAGTTTGCAGGTTCCTAAACAATGCCATGTTCGGGGATCAAATGAGAAAAAAGAAAAAAAAAATTTAAACTTCGTTCATTGTTATGTCTAGTTCTGTAGAAACCTTAGTGGTTTTTCTTATCGAGAAAAGTGTAGACAGACATCGATAATATTTAAGGATAGAAAAACTTGGCGAAAAAAAGCTCGTTCCAATTATCTTGCACGCCAGGCAAGCACCAGTGCACACAATCAGCATAGCTAATGGGGTTTGCTATCTGCTCTGGGGTTAAAGGCACCCATTGCTTCTTGTAAATTGTTGTATGTGCATCCTTCCTGTAATTCGAGAGCTGGGTGATGTTGAGAAATGTAATGGGAATGTTCGTTTCACTAAACAGTTCCCCAATTGCCTGCATTATGTTTCTCCGAGTGTTGGATCCCCAATATGTCGGATCTTCTATCATCTTCGTTTCCTTGTAACAGTTACCATTTGGATCACCACCCCAATCTTTGCTCCTGGAAAATGCAAATGAATGAATCAGATATACATGACAAGACCACTAGTCCCAAGTTACTTTAGTGGACTAGGCATGTGACATGTACATATATAGTCTACAAACATGACCCAACCAGTCATGTTTTGAGTCTACTAGAGTAAGGGTCCACTTGAAATGGCTTTTGAAAAGTCAAAGCGAGCTTTCGAGATCCAAAAGCTGCTTTTAGACCGTTTGAGTAATTTTATGAAAAATGTTTTTTCGGTTGGAAGAACTTTTAGAGAAAGTTGACCCAATATAACTTCGTTTAAAAGCATTTTCGAAATAGGAAGCTCTTTTAAAAATTGGTTTTCAAATAAAAATTAAGGTAACTTCTTTCAAAAACTTTTCTAGAAGAATTAAAAACAAAAGTCATGCCAAATGAGTCTGAATTTAAGAAGGGAAGTGCAGCAATTAGCTTGTTTTACCCACTTTTCATGTGAAGGGGACATGCTGCTGAAAAAAACTCTTTTTTTCGTAAGATCCATGTTCTGCTCTATCCATCTCAGCATAGATCTTATTGCCATGCTATAAGCTTCCACCGTTGGCACCTTGACTATGTCTTTTATTTTATCATCAAAAGATCCTCGTCTGTAAATTAAACTCAATTTACAATGGTTTTTTCAAGAGCCTGAAAAGGGATTGGACATATATGTACAAAGAAACGAGAGAGAATTATTTACAGTATTTTGAATTTCTCGCCTGCCATCCACCAAAGATAAGTGTTGAATACAATTATATCTGCTCCTTTCCAGCGCTGTCCATGCTTCTCAATCGAGACATTGCGAACAATTCTATCGGTTACCCTGTGAACAATGGCATTATCCGAGTTCGACTCAAGAAGAAAGGGTGCCCAGTAGTACTCTATTGTAACATTATATTCCTGAATACATTCAACCAAGATTGATAATTAACTTAAGAAACAAAGATACATGAGAAATAATGGAAATAGTGCATATAAGAAATAAGTGCGACCTTGGCTATAAAAGTTCTTTTCGAATCTTTCAAAACCATGGATTTGGCATGTTCAGGGATGACTTTGTGAAGAAGGCAGACCAAGGAAATAAATTGTCCTCGATTTAGTGAATCACCAACAAACATCATCGTCTTTCCTCGAAGGGTTTCAAGCATTAGTGTTGCATTGAAACTGCAAGAATTGCAAGAAGAATATCAAGATTTCTCCATCACATCATAACAAATTTATCAACATTTCTTTTGTAAATCAATAAAACAAGTTTAAATTAAATAAACCAATGGCAAAAGAAATAATTCCAGTATCTTGAGCCGGTTGAACTCGAAAGAGTCATCTCACACCTGTCCACTCTCACTTTGTCATGTATGTGTCGTTTCAAATTGATGGCCATATACAAATGAATCTTCCATGTAATCGGTGTGGATTAATGCTATTTGTATATTCAAATGGTACATTGTTGTTGACATTGTGTGCTGTGTAAAAATTTCACCATTGATTTTTATAATTTTTATTCAAATAAATGGTCATATTGTCAGCTATATCACACAGTGTCAACAAAAGTGTCAACAAAATTGTAAGTGTAACATGATATCTTATAGTCTTTGCTATAACTCCCAGTTTACCATTTTCGTTTCTAAATTACGTGAAGCTTACTTGAATTATGGGTTACAGTTTCATTGTCAAATAAATTTTTTTTGTTAGTCTGGAGAGATAAGTAACCAATGTGATGCAATGATAAAATTTAAAATTAAATTGAGGTTGAGTGATTAATTAAAATAAATTAAAAAGTTAATTGACTCCATAAAGATTTCACTGAAAGCTCAGTAATTGCAGCTGAAATTTACCCATCACCTCACCCTTCCCCACCTACGCTCCTGGGGCTGTATAGGATAAAAAAGTTTCTATAGCATAACGTAAATGAAAACTATACCCTGTTTGATGACTATTATTTTGAAAAAATGGAGTTTTGAATTAGTGTTTTTTTCTAGAGAATGTATAGTTAAAAAGTAGGAAACAAATTAAAAAAATGTTTACTAATAAGTTTCAAATTTCAATTTCTCCATTTGAAAAAGAGTAACGATCTCTCTCCAGTAGGTAAACATTAAATTGAAATAAATGGTAGAAAAATGTTTCCTTAAAAAAAAAAAAAAAAATCCCATAAAGAGTTTCTATGAAATGGTCTTGTTTCTGAATTTAGTATAAAATAATTTATTATCGTTTTCCTACCGCATATTCAGGCAATTTTGAATAAGAAATTTTAAACATAAATTCAATTATATAATATATGATTCAACCAAATGTCAATTGTGCCAATATATTTTTTGTGCATAATTTACTTAAGAAGAAAATAAAAGAATAATTAAAATAAAACCTTGGAATAGAACAGTTATGAGGTTGCCATCTCCAACGCTGATAATCCTTGTCCGGCCGGCCATGTCTTTGACAAGCGAGCTGCGCTGGGATGTACGGACAGTCGTCTTCCTCGTAAAGTGGCCGAGTCTCATCCCTCACCCACCTCCCACTAAAGATATCACAGCCTCTCTCAGCTTCTCCAATGGAAAAAGGCAACTTTTCCCTCCCCTTCTCTAACAACAAACAAAGAAAAAAAAAAATCACCTACATTAGTCGTAAGCCCCTGTTTCACAGCCATTATTTTAAAACTATTTAATTCTCGTACTCATTTTTAACAACACATTTAGACAATAAAATATTTTGCATGTAAACTCAAGATTTTTCGTACTTTTTAACCACACATTCTCTAAAAAATCATTATTCAGAACTCCATTTTCTCAAAATAATGGTCATCAAATAGGGGCTTAATATCAAAATAATGGTCATCAAATAGGGTCTTATTGACAAATTAAAAATAACTTGTTGAACATATAGATAACACAAAAATGGTGTATATATATAATATATATGATCACAAAACACGCATACATACGCATAACTCACTGGTAATCGAGTCTGTTTGCTTTGGATTGAGATCAAGTTGGCTAAATATGCAACTCATATCTTGGCCATAAAGGATGGTGACAAAGAAGATTAAGGCTAAGAAGGTGAAAAGTCGACGAGGAGGCCTCGCCTTTCTGAACACGGAGGGAGGAGGAGGAGGAGAAGAAGATGGTGGCTTCATCAGTTTGAAGCCCTTTCTTTGGACTTTGCTTTTTTGTTTCTTTTTTTCTTCAGTTGGTTTGTTAATGCATGTGTTGTACCATGTGACTATAAAAAATAAATATAGGAATATTACTACAGGCTATAGATAGAAGAAAATTAATAATATTAGCTAAGTTTGCCATCTTAGCATAAAAGTGAAAAAACTGAAATATAATTAACACACAATTTCTAATATTAGTTTTAAATGTAATTTTTAATCTTGGTTAAAAAGATAAAATTAGACAAAACTAAACTAGAAATTACTAATATTACTTATTCAGTTTTTTTTTTTTTTTTATTTTTTTTTTTTCTTTTTTTGGTTAAAAAGTAATGTGTGCACTTAATTTTGGAGAATCTTTTGTGTTAAAGACTTTGTAAGGTTTCCTTGAATGTCGATACATCTGAACCATTCAATTTCAAGTTTTCCTTTGATTAACAAATATGTGATTGTCATTGGAATAATTATTTTCTTCTTGTTAGATAATTTATATCATTAACCACTCGAGAGTATTAAAGCTAGCACCATAAACGTTGTCATGGATGTTGAAAACGAAGATAATATTAGATTGTTCTGATTCCAATTTGTTAAAGAAAATATGATGTTAGGTTTTAGTTATTTTGTAATTGGCAAATTTGTTAACTAAATGACTTAAATTGATAGGTTGTTAATTGATAGGTTGTTAAAGTTCAAGGAGTAATGTGCAATTTGTGTAAAAGTTGGTTATCAAGTCTAGGGTTTCGATTTTGGAACAAGGAGGAAAACGACGCGAATTCCTGCTGGACTGTTATCAAGGGTTGGCTCGAGCTACAAAAGCAGAAATATCATCGCTAAACCGTCGCCCCCCTTCACTTGAGCGACACCCTATCGCTGGCCCTTTGCTCAAGCGACATCTTTATATGGAAAAATTTTATTTCGCGTTTTAAAGGTTTTTTCTCGACCCATTGATTTTTTGACCTATCTATATATATCAGAATACGTACAGAACAGTTCTCTTAAGGTTGTTAATTAAGAGAACTTCATCTGTGAGAGATCTATTCATTGCATCATTCAACCTTCATCTTGTATGAGTGTTTTGGTAAGAAAAACATGAGATTCATTATTTAAATATCAAAAACCAAACTTCCTACATATCTGTCAGAGGTGCTGAAGATCGAGGAAGGCGATTGGAGTTCCAGTTTGTAAAGAACGGGTTGTTCTCCACGATCCACGGGAGATAGGCGATTCTACCAAGCTAGAGGTTGCTGCAGGATAGCGGAGTTCCAGGAGAGCATTGGTTATTGCAGCCGAAATTGGTGCAGGGGAGTACAAAATTCAGGAGAGCTGTTGAATTGCAGTCAGAAGATCAGATAGTTTGTGTCGTCTAGTCTGGTAGACTATAAGTACATAATCGTTTATAGTGGATTGACTGGCAACGTGCTCGAAGTTTTTCTCAGTTGGGTTTCTCCGTAAACAATTCTTGTGTTCTTTACTGCTATATTATTTATTGTTTATATTATGCAAACTACGGTACTTGCATGGTTAATCATCTAGATAAGAATTAAAAATGACTTGTTCCTATTCAATTCGTTACTATTTTTAATTCTGTATTAAATATCTATTCACACCCCTCTAGGTATTGTTAGGGTCAAACTTCGTATATTTCATATGAGATTATGGGCACAATACGAAATAAATGATCACAAGAATATAAGAACAACATAATTTGCAGAGTAAATAAGATTTCACTAAAATATGAAGAAAAAATAAAAAGATTTTATATTTACAACTCTGTCTAACTTAATCTAAAGTACAGTAAAAGATATATATAGGGGATGTTTTAAGCCTTAAAAGTAGAATTATAGAGAAAATGAATGCTTAAAATGGGTCATCGCTCAAATTGTCGGTAGCTTTGGCGCCACTCGAGCGGTAGGCTAACGCCAAGCAGGGGCAACTCTCTGTACAGAATTTCAACGGCATCGCTCGAGTGATAGGGAAAAGCGTCGAGAATTTCTCCCTTGTCAACATGTTGACCTCTTCAAATATAATACGAATTCCAACTCCCAATTGGGCTTCCATATATAACTTTAATTAGAATTGGCCAATTAGACTTCGAATAAAATTCCAAATAACATTCCAAATAGAATTACGGTCGTACCTAATTGTAACAAACTCCACATTGACATGAATTCCACTACAATGAGTAAATTCAATTACTCTCCACCTAGAGACAAATTTCATTGTAAATAATAAATTTCAACTCTTTAAAAACACAAACGAAATTTCCTATCAAGATTTTCAACTGAAAATATTCTCCAAGACTTTGCCACCCAACTAGGCCAAAACTCAATTACGAGTATTAATAAAACTTCAAGAATATCTTGGACACCAAAGTTGTTTAAATCACGAGCAAAAAAATCAAACAAGGCTAAAACAAGCCTTGTAATAGAATCACCACAAATGAATGTATAAAAAGAAGGATTTTGGCTAAAATCAACACTCTTAATCACATTTAAATCATTAACTAAATCAGCAACATTATATCTATATAGAGGCTTGTGATAAAAAATGGGTCTAGTACTAGCAACTGAATATAATGGTAAGTCAGCAATGGTGGCAAAGTGACATTACCCATAACTTCTAAATTCAGATGAGATGTATTATTTAAAGAAGACTCCAAATTAGACTCCAACTATACATAATCCAACTCCAAATCCACTCGAGTTCTTAAAATATACTGATTGATCAAAAATTCTATATAACGCTTTAGGACATATAACTAGGATTTTCTATGTCCATTCAATAAAACATGGGATCATTTACTAAGTTTCATGATTTTACCTTCAACAATGTACTTGTAGCCTTTTAAATTCAAAATACTCAGGGAGATAAAATTTCTCTTCAAATTTGAAATGTGTCTCATTGTATAAAATATTCTAACCGTCTTATCAAACATCTTTATTTTAACTCGGCCAATACCAACTATCCTATAAGGTGTATTATTTTCCATTACCACAACACCTGTCGAAACTATTTCATATGTTGGACAATAAATCCCGATTTGGACACATTTGAAAAGTGCAAGTTGTCAATCCAATCCTCGTAGATTTGGAGTTGTAGTTAGAAATAAGTAAAAGTTCTCTTATCACTGTGAAATTTTTTTTCAATTATGGCTTCCTCTCAAGTTTTTTATTGTTGATTTGCAGCCAATTTTTCTTTATCCTACAACTTATAACAATCATTAAGCAAGTGCCCCTTTTTGTAGTAATTACAAAATTTGAAGTTAGAATTTAATTTGCCCTTTGCACAACCACCATAACAATGAGGCAATCTCTATGAACCTCACATCTAACAAAATGCTTCATCTTCTCGTTTGAATATAGAGTATCATAGACTTCTTTAATGGTGAGAGTATCAAGACTATAAGATGGTGTCTCTAAAAGACATATATGAAACAGGCAACGAATACAACAAATCAAACCCAAAACCTCTTTATTATATTTAACCTGCAAGATTTTTAAATCAGCGATGATTCTTTTAAAACAACCAGGTGATCTTCAAGAGATGTATTTTCTGTCATACGATGAGAATATAGTATTGCTTGATATTTAAGTTGCTAGTTAGACTCTTCGTCATGCATAATTACTCAAATTTCAACTATAATGCAGATGCAGACTTTTCCTTTAAAAAGATCTAAAGAATGTCATTTGAAAGAATTTCAAAGTGCCAGGCTGACACCAGCTCTTAGCACAGAATTTCAAACAGCAAGTGGAAAAAATACCAAAGATTTCAACTCAAATTTCAGTTCTCAATTGGGTTTCCAAATAGAACTTCAACTAGAATTTGTCAAATAAAATTCTAAATAGAACTCAGGTCACACCCTAATTCTAACAATAAATGTGAATGATGGAGTTGTGCAAGCAAAGTCTAATAAGCTTAGATATGGGAATGGTCTTAGGTTTATATAGTTATGGAGTCAATTTGTCTTAATAGGATAATCGTTTGAGATAGAACCTCAAGTTTTAAAAAGTAGTTGTTGAACCGCCTTATCTAAATATTTAAGTTGTTGGAGAAATGGTACTTTATTTTGGGACCTACATGGGGTTAAGTGACCTTACAAAATTTTTGGGATCTTTTATTTTTATTTATTTATTTAGTCCCTATTTGAAGGAAATTTTACTTTTATTCTTAGCAACAATTAGATCGTTGCATAGTGATCTTACAACCATTTTCCACACTTCTGACACAGTCCCAATGCAGGCTGAAATTGTAAGATTCTATCTCTCTCTCTTAATTACGTTTTTACCCTCAATAATTCTCTCAACCACTTAAATGTTGAAAATTGATTTCCACTTCACTCTTTCATTTACCATTCTATCAACAGGGACCGTGCTTTGTGCCCCGGCTTAATGACCGGGGCACAAAGAGGGGTGCCACCTATTGGAGGGGGGGCGGCTAATAGGGGGGGCGCCACTTGGCGCCCCTCTTTGTGCCCCGGTCATTGAGCCAGGGCACAAAGCTTTATCCCTATCAACAGTCCTCATCTCTCCCTTCCATTTTCGCCTACACGATTCCAACAGGGGCTACAAATACGGTGGATAACAAGTTTCAATCTAAAAACAAACAGGATAATGCTTCATGAACGAGCTTGAGCAGAAATACACAAACCTTTCCCATGTCTCCAAGTTTCTTCTAGCTACGCTTTTGTTTCTCGGTCGTCTTCAAGCATTTGATTGGGTTTCTTTTTCTTGCTGGCGAAAATATAACTAGAAGTTGGAGACACTTTCACCCTTCGTCTTCAAACCCGAAGTCCTCTGATGACAATCGTGACTACAGGTTTGTAAGCTTCCATATCATGCCACTGCCTCTTTTCTGTGCATAATCTCCACTCATTCCCGAAATTTTTTCCCAACTCTGGTGGGAGCCCACGTTGTTTGGCCTATTACGATTTAAATCAATGTTATGAAGAAATTTTGTTTTCCATTTCTTTTTCCCAATTACGTCACAAGAAATGGGAAAATACGCATATTGTATAATTTATTTCATCAAAGCTGTAACCTAAATTTGTTTGTACTAATAGTTACTGTGTTACGTAATCGGCATTTACTTTAGGCATCTCATTTTTCTTTCATAGGTCAACCTCCACCCGATACGATACAGCTTGCAATTGTGGATTTTCATTTGGAGTCCATCCCCACCATTGACGATTCATTGTGGCCGTCAAGTATGATTTGCTCCTACTCATGGATCCGTATTACTCTCATGTGAGTACGGTAAAGCTAGACATTTTGTATTACCTTGTCGGTCGTTGTGTTTGTGAGTTCGATGTCATTTTGCTTCCGCATTTTTTCAAGTAGACGACAGGATGAGATCCCTAATTTTTCTCACGTTCCTGTCCGACGTAGGTTGATTATCAGTCGCATATGGGCTCGTCCACACCCGCAGATGTTAACAATGATGAAGGCTCCCATAAAAATGCATGTTGGAATCCGGCGGTACTAAAGGTGTTCATCACTTCCTGCGAAATAGGCATTATAGAAGGACATCGACAGGGTCGATGCTTTACAAAATACGGGTAGGAGCGAGTTATATTCTTGTTCAACACCATGAGGCAGGACAACTAATGAGTAAAAGAGTAGCTTAATTGCACTGGGGTTGAGTTCAATTTAACAATCGGACATATTTACGTTGATGAGGAATGGTGGTGTCGAAAAATAAAGGCTGCTTCTACCTTTATCACTTGCACTCTGCATGAACTCACTTATGAAAATGCTTGAATTCTTGTTTTCCATTTGCAGGTATATATACTTCATAGTCATTTGGGATGTTAGTTGGACACAATGTGTTCCTTTTTTTTTCAATGAATCCTATTTATTTGTGTTTGTTATAGTGCTTATTTATCTCAAATATTGTCGTAACAAAACAACAAATACAAGGATTACAAGGACCAAGACGTAAGTGACATCTACATTTGATATCGTTAGTTGTTCGGGGACACCTTTGACAGTGAAAAATATGCAGTCATACCGACGAAGCTATGCAGAACAGGGTTTGACTTGTTTGAAGACAGTGGTATGGAGGACTTTCGTGATGTGATCTTTGTACATGACAAGAGTAGAGGCTCTAGCAACGAGGTACAAGATGCGAAAGGTAAATCGAGCATGTCCATTTCTAGCGGGGAGAAAAGTAAGTCCCGTCAGGTAAGCAGAAGAGGAAGAAGAAAAAATTCACAAGTCGCGAATTGTCATACTTTGTGGACCGTGCAAGTAGTGCCGCCAAGATAGTGTTGTTGAAGATCAACAATATCATCTGTCTAGCTAATAATGACATAGAAGTATGTCTTGAGGAGCTGTTACCGACTGGCTGACTTAAGCAAAAAATTGAGATGTTTCACTATGCGTGCATGCTTATATTGCATGGAATACCAAAGACATGCTTGAAGTGATAATGGATGTTGATGAGAAGACGGATTGGATTGAGTGGGTTTTTCTTACCACAAAAGTTGTTAGAAAAAGTCGGTTACATATATTGCTTGTTCAATTTCATTTCTCGTGTGTATTTGCTTTGTTTCAGTCTCTCCTATATACCCGTGCGATGGAATAATTTCAGTTTGTCAAAGTTTTTGCTTACTTATTTGCCTATCATATTGTTTGAACTTTGGGGTTTGTCATCTATATTTACCTGTTTCATATATAAATCATTGAAGGCCAATGGGGCCCCCATGCCCATGAGATTTTTCAGCATAGTTGTGGTAGGCTTTTGAAATGAAAATACTGTAATAGATTCACTTTTAAATTTGAATAATGTCCTTCATTTACTTTAATGAATGAAGTGTTAACTTGACTTGACCATGCCATCCACCGGATCCGTCTGTTAAATGCAAGTTGAGTTCCAAAAATAACTACAAGGGTAGTTCCTTTAAGTGGATTTCCAACTTTCTGGATCTATAGTAGTGTCATGCACCTTTCATTTTTAGCAGAAAACATTGCAATAGAGGACTTCGACTTCGATTGCCATCTAATCTCGGGGTTGGATTCTGAGGATGAAATCGAAGATGATGACTACTTGAAAAAGTTCGTAGCAGATATAAAGGAGTGGCAGACTAGCGAAATGTGATGTGATGAACTACTATCATGAACAATGCCAACGTATTCGCATATATCCTTTTACAAGGAACGATCATATGTTTATGTAGGAGGCAATGCAAGGCACTGGGCAACTCTGCTACCAGGAGTCTCGTATGTACCCTGCAATGTTGAGATATTTTGCACATATTCTTCGTGATGATTAAGGACTGAGGTGCAGTCGGTACATAGACGTGTATGAGTAGGTTGGCATGTTTTTGTGCACACTAGCACATGGGAAAGGGTACATATAGGTCCAGACATTATTCAATCATTCGTTAAAGATGGTATGATACTACTTCAAAGAAGTACTACGTGCAGTTGCGCTCTCACCAAATACAATTAAACCACACCCGAACTACAGTGTAGGGGTAGAGCATCATGTCCTTGATATGAGGAAGCATCCATTATTCTGTAATTGTATAGGTGAGATTGATGAAACGCACGGTAGATCATCGTTTATCCCCTACTTGAGCAACAAAGCTTTCAACTAAGGACATAAATCATTTTATTGTTCCAGAATGGAGTATCATTCTATGGGAAATCTCATGAGAATCCACACAATCACATCTCACGCTTTTTGGACATCTACCAAAATTACAATTTCCATGGAGTATCTGATGAAGCAATCAAGTTGAGACTTTTCCGAGATACACTCAGAGACAGAGCAAGAGAATGGTTCGATGCCCTACTTCCTAGAAGCATTAGGACCTGGAATGATCTCATATAAAAATTCATCACAAAATATTTTCCACTGTCAAAAGTAACTAAAATAAGACACAAGATATCCACTTTTCAGCATGATAAATTAGAGAATTTTCACAAAGTATGGGAAAGGTTTAAGGACTTGATCAGGAAGTGTCCAAACCATGGTATTAAGAAACATTTGCAAGTTCAGTATTTCTACACTGGCTTAAACCCAACATGTCGTATATCGGTGGATGCAACTTCAAATGGATCTATTACATTGAAGTCACCTAATGAAGTTCAGGAATTATATGAGACAATGGCAGCCAACAATGCCTTATGGCCTTTCGAAAGATCCACACATAAGAAACACATGAGTCCACATGAGGTGGATACTTTATTGACATTGTCAGTACAGATGTCAGCTTTGAAGAAGAAGGTGATAGATCACTTGACTACGAGAAATTCAGCAAAAGTAGTGCAACAAAATTTTGGTTTATGGTATATGTGATGGAGCTCATAATAGTGGAAAATGTCTTATGGCATCTCGAGAGACAGAGGAAGTTAATTATGCACAAAATTTTCAACTCCAATTCCTGACATAACAATGCATTCAGCAATACATACAACCCAAGTTGGCGTAATCATCATAACTTCCCTTGGAGCAACAACCAAAATAATTAGCAACATCCTCCTCTAGTTTTCAACAACAAGAGAAAAAATCATCTCTGAAAGATATCTTGGGTAAATTTATACAAAGGATCAAGCAGTATATGGCAAAGATCGAAACAACCTTGTAAAATCATTTAGCAGCCATAAAGGGGTTGGAAACTCAAATAGGTCAATTGACCTGTACAATGTCGAAAGACCACAAGGAGACCTAGCAACACAGAAACTAATCCAAAGGAATAGGCGCAAGAAATTACAACAAGAAGTGGGGTACAACTTCCAGAAATTATAGTTAAAAGACCAGTAGCAGAGAAAAATAAAGTGCCAACTTCAGATGAGGAGCAAGTGGAAGGATCTGAATAGTCAATTGAGAAAAACTTGAAAGATAATTCAAACACACCACAGGCTAAGGCGACCGTTCCTATTAGAGAATATGTAGCACCTATTCTATTTCCTCAGCGATTGCATAAATATAAATTGGACAAAAAGTTTTTCAAGTTCATTGAAGTGTTTAAAAGGCTACAAATTAACATTCCATTCGCGGATGCTCTAGTACAAATGCTCAGCTACGCAAAATTTATGAAGAAAATTCTCACGAACAAGAGAAAGTTGGAGGAATATGAGACTGTAATACTAATTGAGGAATGCAGTGCACGTCTACAGAATAAATTGCCTCCTAAACTCAAGGATCCAAGGAGTTTTTACTATATCTTGTACCATAGGGGATAAATATTTTGAACATGCTTTATGTTATCTTAGCACAAGTATAAACTTAATGCTATTGTCTTTGTAAAAGAAACTAGGAATTGGAGAGGTCAAAGCAACCACAATATCATTACAGCTAGATGATCGCTCCATAAAGCATCCAAGGGGGATTATTGAGGATGTCTTGGTGACCTATCTTGGCTACTAGAAGAGCATTGATTGATGTACACGAAGGAACATTGACATCGTGGGTTAATGATGAGAGCGTAAATTTCAACATTTATCAAGCGAAGAAACCTCTAGAAAAGGCTGTCTCTTGCGATATGATCCAATTAGTTGAAACAGTTGTAGGTAATAGAGAAAAAAAAAAGGATTCATTCTATGATCCTCTAGTGCAGCACATGACTACCAATTATTCATCAAGGGATACATCTCGTACTGGTAAATATTCAGGAACTAATGAAGTAGCTGACTTCATATTCGCTCATGAAGCCTATCCACCTGACAAAAATGAGAGCTACGTGGAAAAGCCTTGGAAACCTCCAAACAATGTCAAACCAAAAGAAGTTTTGAAGGCTATAGCGGAGTTAAAGNTCCAAACAATGTCAAACCAAAAGAAGTTTTGAAGGCTATAGCGGAGTTAAAGCTGTCCAATTCTATCTATCATGCTATATGAAGAAGAATACAAAGCCAAAAATAAAATTTAGAAACATGAGACATGTCACCTGAAGATCCAACGTAGACAATTTGGTTAAGTCAAGCTAATGACGTTAAAGAAGTGCTTCTTGGGAGGCAACCCAAATTTTCTTCCTTTTTATTTATTCTGATTTTGAGTTTTAGGAAAATCTAATTTATTTTAAGTTTATTTAGGACTCATCATCCATACCCCATTTTCCTCTTAGGTCGTCGATATGTTGGTTTATTAGATGTTAGAGCTAAGTAACACTTGTTCAAGTTATTTGGTCTTAATGCTTTATTTGATTTTTCAGGAACATGACGTCGCAGAACGTTTAAACCAATTTTGACCAAAGAGCCAACAAAAGTAATAGGGAGTCTTTTCTTCACTTTCTTCCCTACCCTTTTTATATGCGGATTTATGATTTAAAACATTGAAAACAATGTTTAATTTAAGTTTGAGGGTGAAAAACATGAGTTTTAATTTTTTTGTGTTTTGTGTGATTTAATATACCAAAAAAAATTGAAAAATTTAAAGATTTTAAAAATATCTTCTTTTTTTGTGCTTGTGTGAGTTAGTTGGCATGACTGGCAATGAAAATAGTATTGAATCATAAATTGATCTATGAGTGGTGAATAAATTGCATGCTTAGATTAATTTTTATTTTTTCATGTGAAATTTGATATATATGGAGCACATGAATTAAGTTAAGCATTAAGCATTGTGTATGAATGAGTTGATTTCATAATTGAATAGATTGAAATAGTGGATCAGAGATGTTAAACCCAAAATCACTAAATTTTACATCATTAGACCAAATTTAGAATAGTTTGGGGGATTTTACTGTTGTTAAAGATATTGAGATAAATGGGGATTTCATGTATGCTAAAAAAATCTTATGTGGATTGTCTAATGTCAATATGATGAAATTGAGTAAAAAAACTCAAGTTAGATGTTGTTTTTCTTAAATTGGTGTTTAATGAAGGACATTGCACTAATCAAGGCATAAAAAAATTTATTATTTTATTTGAAAATTTCTCTTCGTAGTCTTTATGACTCAAGCAATTAAGCCTGCAAGGGTCTTTAAAACCCGATGCCCTATGGTAATCTGATTTAGGAGTCGTTGGCCAAAAGCTTGTTACATGAGTCATTTAAAAAGTTTACAGATGAAAATGCTTCAAATGAAGACACACCAAATGTTTTGGTTATGTCATGTCCCAAACACTTATTTGGGAAGATTTGACTTTTGATAAGGGATTATTAGCATAGTTAAGTCCTAGAGGCTGAAGCAATCAACCTATGGACAATCTTTGTTTATTGACATATTGACTAACAATTAATGAGATTTATCTAAATGAGAGAGGTGAGGATAGTATAAAATTCAATTTCAGTTCAAACACTTGAAAAGAGAGTGGATGTGTGTAAATCTTATGAGTGATGGAAGAATATATTTGAACATTGAGAGTCGGGAATTGAAACAGCTCATAAATTCATAATGCAACGCTTAATTCTTCACACACACACACACACACACACGTCAATTTTACATTGAAAAAGTAGATTTTAATTTATGTATTGTGATTTTGAAGCTGTGATTAGATTTAATATTATGATTTCAATCATGATATAAAACACCAGGTTAGCTAGCTAAACCTTTTTGATTTGCTTGATTGACTGGCCACCAATTAGGTAACTAGCAGTGCATGTTTGTGTGTCTGTTAGGTTTTAGTTTTGTTTGAGGACAAACAAAAAGTAAAGTTTGAGGTGTGATAAGTGTAGTTTTTATACATATTCAAGACTCTAAATTATGATATTTTATTGTCTTTTGAATAAAATTCTACATAATTTATGTTAAATTGTATTTTGTAGGTAAAACTTTTTTGTTTAATGAAGAATTGAAGAACTGAATGTAAAATAGCGAAAAATGGCAAAATTCAAAGTATGAGGACTAAATTGGCATGGTCTGCACAATTAAAAAAAAAGTTAAGGATTGACTTGCATTACATAAAAGAATTAAGGACTTGGAAAGAAGAATTACTTTAATTTGGCATTGGAAATTATTGGGCTTCAACTTGCACTTTTATTAACAGCAATCTATATGATACAAGGGTAGAAATTAGGGAGACACATTGACGCTTAGGAAAAAGGAGAAGCCAGAGGAAGAAAATGAGGCTGAATAGTGAAGAAGCCATCCGAATTTTGGACGGAAACATGAACTTTAATTATTTAATTATATACACACAAGAAGCTGGCAGTTTTGAGGAAAAGCTTTTGTGAAATAGAGTAATATATATTCACATGCAAGAGTGGCAGGCAAATATTCTTGGTAGAGAAGTGGCAGACAAATATTCTTTGTTAAATTGAGTAATATATATATTCACGCGGATTGGAGAAAGTAAAGGAGGCAGTTTCACCTAAATTTTCACGTTTTGTCAACATTTGGTGATATTTGTCCACTTTTTCATGTTTAAATTCAATATTATGAGTGGCTAAATATTTTTATTGATAGATTGATGATTTAAGGTTTTTATTATATATTTAATTTCAAAATTTTCATATCATTTTGATACTTGTTAATTAATTATTATGTGTTTAATCCTTAATTGTCTGCACAACAATTAATTGATTTGAAGATAATACTGAGACCGAGTGGATATGTATAATTCTAGCTCGTGCAATAATTGACATAGACATTATAAGAGATCGAAAGATAATTATAAGTTATGCGATATTTGTTGAATTCCTATAGATTAATGCGTTCATATCTATGTGAATTTATATAGAGATATGGTAAGTTCGGGCATATGAATAGGATTAATATTGTTTGAGAGAGATCACTAACTACATCAAATTCGATCGTTGGCATGTATGAAATATAATTGAATAAATTGGAATTAAATGTATAATAAATAATATAAGTGAAATCGAAAATCCTAACTTCCCATCACATAATCTTTTCTACAGTTTTAATTTGAACTTGTTATTTTATTTTCTAGAATTTTGTTTAGAAAATATAATTTGATTTGATCTGTAGTTACCATTTTAATTTAAATTGAAACTATGTTAGATTGAAAGTTTATAGTAGATAGTAGTCTCTATGGGATGATATTCGGATTTAATAAATCTACTTTATTACTTATCACGATCCGTACACTTACAGAATTTTGACTTATTTTCATTAATTATATGTTATTTCGAAAAAAATTACATTTTAGTTTTTGACCACACGATACAAAATGTCTAAGTCTGCCCCTAGTTGTCACGCCCTCATTACATGTAACAATTGTTTTCCATAGTATCCCCACATCCTTGAATATCGTTGGTCTTTGTTTGATTGTGTGATTTACTATGATACTTTCTCCCTTTTTTATGTTTAGTCCAGTGTGGCTAGTTTCATGTTTAAAAGACTAGGGTATATAATTTGTTAATAAGCTCAATGCTTATCAAAGTTATAGAATGAATCTAGAATAAAATCTAATTAAACATGTGAAATGTTTAGAAGGACAGTGTGGCGCTATACTTTTGGGACTTTTTTTCCTAAATAATATAAAAGAGGAACATCTCTAGGCACAAGTGTTGCAACCTCCCATTGTTGTCCATAACGACGCCATTTTAGAGGATTTCCCCAATTCTTTTATGCTCCATCTCCATGGCGGTACTAAGAAGCGCAAGAAAACGTACAAGAAGATTGAGCACAAGCATGAGAAGGTCAAGCTCGTCGAAATCCAGTTCTACAAGGTCGATGACTGAGGCAAGGTCCATAAGCTCTCTTTCAAACCCACTCTATGTTTTGATATCTGATTTCATTATCTGTCTTCCATTTTTTAATACAATTTTAAAGTGTCCTGACAATTTGGGCATTCAAAAATACGAGTCGATTCTCTATATTTTTCTGTAGATTCAATGAGTTTTACAGGATCTAAAGTTTCTTGCAAAACCTCTGGCTGGAAATGTTCTTAGAGTCTTGAAGCTAGGGGTGGGCAAACCCGATCGAACCCGCCCAAACCAAACCAACCCGACCGGTTTGGTTGGTTTTTTGGTTGTTTTTACACGGGTTGGGTAGGTTGGCTGTGTAGACAGATCGGGTCGGATTATGAGTTAACTAATGAAAACCAAATAAACTTGCACAATCCGACTCACCTCTTTAAAAAGAATAAAAGGAAAAAGAAAAGAAATAAAATATCTAAAAAGTAAAATAACATAAAAAGTATGAGTGGATAGTCTAACTGTAATTAATTTGCTGCATTTTAGATGAGGAGCTTACTGTCCTTCCCACAATAAATGTAGTATAAGTCTTCATGTTATGTTAAATGCACTTTGCTTTGTAAGCTCGACTAATGATGATTGAATAAGATAATAGATAATTTTATTTATTTATTTACTTACTATTTAATCCGGTCTATCTGAATTAGTATAATAGAAAATTGGATGACTTTTATTTTTGTTGACAAGTGGTCACAAACTGACCAACCGACCCGGCCCGGCCCGACCCGACCGATACTTGATTGGATTGGGTTGAGTTTCATCATTTACACGGGTTGGGTTGGGTTAAACTTTGATCAAATCGATCATGTTGGGTTGGTTTGGGTTAAAGCAAAAATCGACCCAACTTAACCCATGCCCACCCCTACTTGAAGCTTGATAAGTGTTCGGGATTTTCTACTACGGTCTCATACCAAATATTTTAAAATTTTGATTATGTTGAAATCTTTATGATACAGAACCTTTTATCCTTGAAGATTAATTAGTATATCAAATACTGTTCAGAAACTCATAGCACAATGGATGCTAAGGAATGGTGAGTGCTTTGGGATGAATTGAGTGGTATTTTTCTCGGGGTTGGAAGGTTTTGATATTTAATGGGAATAAATAGTAGTTTTCGAGAATGGGAAAAAAAGTTATTGGAATTGGAATCATTATAAGTGGAATATGCTCATAAATTTTATTATGGTGTAAAGGTTAATAGACATTTTCTAGTTTGTATGGAGAATCGGTGCTATATGTAATCAGAATTATGTGGCTGACTATTTGACATCAATTTCAAGTACAACGATTTATTGTATTTGTGTTTACTCTTTTCCCAAAACAGTTGTTAATGTTGGGTTTTGATGTTATGATTGATGTTACAAACATAGCAACAGGCTAAGAGACATGCTACAATTGCTCGTTTAGAGCAAAGTCGTATTTTTCTTTCCTTGAGATTGGCTGAACATCAAGGTAAGAAGTATAAAGTCATTGAAGAAGCACAAGCTTTAGTGGGTACTGTGCAAGATGCTAGTCAATTTATTTCACCAAAAAATCTCTATGTTCCAAGCATGTAACCTTCTGGTCCAAGCTTTGATGCTCAAGAATCAACGAGGTCAAATGTTCTTGTTAATTTTCTTCTGTCCGATTTAAATTTTGTTTCCAAGTCCCTTAAATTGGATCACATGGGTAGGATAATTGGGAATCTACTTTTGTTGTTCTTAGCATGCTTGCATTAATATGTGTTGACCTGTGTCACCGTGCGCGTCTCGGTGCAGCACAGAGACATAGTCCGTGTCACCGTGATGGGCATTTCTCCTTGCCACACGGAGACACAGGTACAGAGACAAAGCCTGTGTCTCCGTACGGTCGTGTCTTCATGCCATAAGCGACACGGCCATGTCTTTGTTAAGCATGGAGACACCGTCGGTGTCTCCGTGCCATAAGGAGACACGGGCGTGTCTTCATGCTCCGTGCGGACGACCGTGTCTCAGTTAAGAAAGGAGACACCACCAGTGTCTCCATGCCACATGAAGAGATGCTCATGTCTCCGTTAAGCATGGAGACACAGCCCGTGTCTCCGTGCCACACAGGCATGTGTCTGTTAAGCACGAAGACACTCTGTGGCATGGAAATACGGCTCTGCCTACTTTTTTTTTGCTAGAAAAAAAAAATACTTTCATATTCTAAATTATGTTTTCACTACGAGGAGGCGCTGCCCCCTCGACTTCCTCGACCTGATCGGTCAGGTCAATCACCGTCAGGGGCGTTGCCCCGAATCTCCACCAAGGCGTTGTCCCATGTGTTGTACTAATGTCTCCTTTTTATTAACATATTCACTGTTAAAAAGGTTGTCATATTTCATTTATAGAATTCGATACTTTCGAAGTTTTAGTTTGTGGTGATACTGAGTTTACTTACCTATGTCACACATAAAGGAAATAGAAAACATTTGCAATAATATATTCTAATTTTTTAATTAATTTTTTTTCAGTGATCGCAAAAAGTTAAGCAATTGAAAATACACTATTGGATCAGAATGCATGTTAGATTCATCTCTATTACTTGGACCAAGTTTTAAATGTTAACATTGTAGTATGGTTTGACATAATTTACTACTGTATTGCTGAAATTCCTTGTGATTTTGGAAAATACTTGGTATAAATTTGTTGGTTGATTTTCGTGCGCTAAAATCATGTGTGATGTTTTACAACTTAAAATTAGTTTGTGTAAAATGACCAAAAATCACTCCAAGCTAATATGTAGCCAACTACACTATAGCACGTGCCTTGTACGTGCGTCTCACTAGTAGTTATAAGAAGAATGTGATTATTTTGATATCAATTTCCATTCGTTGAGAATGTATTGAAACATGGATTATGGTAAGGTTGAAGACCTATAAAACTTCATGGATGTGAGGTTATTTTTTGGTTATGTTTGAACTTATTTTTAGAGAAAATTAATTTGTGGTATTGTGTTACATGTTATAATTGGACAAAATGTACATGTTTATGCTCTAATAGTTATATCGAATTACATGATATATGTTAATTCATCGATTATCCTAAATGTTAAGGCCAGTAGGATAAATGAGATTCTTCCTTTAGACCTATTGATTAATAATGTTTAAGTAAGTGGTAGTTCAATGGTTGGAAAATATTACCTAGAACTATTTCATTTGCCGATTGAGTATGAATTCTACTGTTGGTAAAATTAATCTAATTTTCACCTAGAACTTATTAAATTTTCCATTGTAAGATTAAGTTTATGATAATGAAGCATTAGGATTTTAGATGATGATTTGAAACTTAGTGAACTTTCGACAATGAGTCTAATATCGAAATATTGTATTTCTTAATTTGCATAAATGCAAAATAGTATGTGTGTATAAATGGGCACTGATAAACAGTAATATTGTCCCTAAATCTAATTGATTTTGACATTAAAAACTATAGTTGTTGACCTTAATATAGTTGATAAGTGAAACATGAAAATATTTGGCATGATATATTTTGGGTGTACTAAAAAAAACATGATGCTTTAGAGAGCATCAATCACGTAATAGAAGACCTAGTGTGGGTTATACTACTCTAGAGAATAAAGATGAAGAACTTTGTCAACTATAGAAAAATATAGTTAATAAGTGAAATACGAAGAACCACTTTGAAATAGTATCCTACCATTTGCAAAGAATGACTAAATAACGTTTGCACCTGCTTGCAGCCCTTTTTATGTGCTAATATGCAAAGGAATATACAAACTTGTTCGTAAACGTCTACATGTTGGTGACTACAGAGGCCAAACTCATCGCAAAGAATATGAGTTGACAATACGTAGTTTACTAATTAAGTTTGACCTTACGTGCAGAATTAACATATTAAAAAGAAACAAGTCACTTTTTAATAGTTTCTAGATGATTAAACATCCAATTCAATTATCCTATGTTCGAATACCA
>CAIGRO010244033.1:0-20877 GCA_903798355.1 Fraxinus baroniana
GTATGACTATTTTCCTTAATAGTTGATTGTATAATTATTATGCAATCTTTCTTTTTAGAGTTATTTAAATCCCTATAAATAGGGTCTTTTACTTTGTAATAGAAACAAGTTTATTATATACAATTTATAATATTATTCACATGATAATTTTTTAGATTAGCATTCATATATAAACGGCTCAGGAACATCAGTAGCTTACTAAAAAAGAAACGTCATTGAGAACATGGCATGATAACTTTTCAGATTAGCATTCATATGTAAACAGAGAGAACCAGTTCCATTTGTTAAGTGCCAGCAGAAAAAATATACAATAGATTGACCTGTAGGAAATTGCATGAAAATGGAATACTCTATTTTTTCCCAAAGATTGATATAGCCCTTGTTTGAGCCCCATTTTAGAGAAAAAAAAATGTATTTTAGAATATTAGATTGATGAAGAATGCGTGGTTAAAAATTAAGGAAAAATTTTGGATTTACGTGTAATATTATTTTATTGGAGAATGTATGGTTAAAAATGAATTTTGAAAAAATGAATTTTTAGAAAAATGGAGCTCAAACAACCCCATAATATGTGTTTTTAATAACAAATAGCAACTTTTAGCACTTTTTTTTTTTTTTTTATAACTGAAAGTTTGAATTTTTTTTATTTTATTTTATAACTGAAAGTTTGAATTTTATTGAAAGACCTTACTTGTGGCGGAGGAAAGCTGAGATTACAAAATGACATTCAATTCCATACAAAACTTTTAGCGCTTGCAGAACACGTCTAAGGTTAAAAAGTAGCATAGCTTCAAACATTCAGATAAAGAATGTTACTATACCCAAAAAATTCCTGCACTTCCCCATGCAAAAGAATAAGCATTTTCAAGAACTATAACTATGTAACAAAAAACCACTTAGATTCTCATTAACAGTCAACAGGACTACCAAAACAAGAATGACAAGGGAATGATTATAGAAAAAGATGTAAACAAAACCATACCTGGAAGAATGCACATGTAGCTTTTGTGTTTTAATATGAAGACAGACCTGAATAGCAAACAAAACATGTCGGGAATGGCGCACAAAATAACTTTCACGTGAGGTGTAATAAATCTTCAAAGCGCAGAATTTAAACAACGTGGTACCTGTCCTGATGTACTGTCCAAAGAATACCATACAGCACCGGTATGTCCTTCATTTTCCACAGGAATTGTCGCTGAACCAAGAACTGCACTTTTCCAAATTATATCCCAATCATATATTGTCACATTAATCTGCCAATACAATTTACATAAAAGAATCAGTTCAAGAACCAAAACTACAGATCACATATCTGCTAGAATACCTAGACATGCACATTCAAGGAACATAAAAAACTGCACTTATAAATCTGCTTATAATTATTGAACTTCCCATTTTCAAATTCAGATGAAAATCCTTATGTAGATTGGTATGCAATATTTTAAGAGCTTGTATAGTTCAAATTCTACACTAATCTATAGATATAGGTTCCAGTGAAGTTTTTCAGAAATCAAAATTATATCCGTACATATTCGATAGCCTAAACAACACGGCTACGTATTCACACACATTGGATCTATTCCATCCAGCATTATCTAAATTTTGATTTGTAAAGGGACAAAATGAGAAAAAGTTATCTTTTGTTTTGATAACAAAAAATTTATCGCAAAATTGGCCTCAACCCAATCATAATGTGATCCAAATGACAAGTCATATTTCACACTTTTAATCACAAGAATGGGTGTAAAACAACTACCTGTATAGGAAGTTCATCCATGGAAAAATTGAACTCCTCTCCCCACATGGGATTTCTAGAGCCAGGAACCATTGAACTGCACACAATCACCAGATGAATATTAAGGATATGCATACAAACCTTTGTATTAGTACCCAATAAAGGTACATCAGATCTCAAACTGAGACGTACATATCATGCATACAAGAAAACAATGAATACATTTAAAACTCTACCTGACCAGCACTTAGGTTACATAGCTCAAAATTGTAAAGGGTCAAATAATGCAATTCTAAAAGACTTCATATCATCATAGAAAGCACAAAAGAGAATTGCAGTTCCAAATGCAATAGTCGTCGTGCAGACAAGTTTCTTTAAAGTAATTTATTCATTTTCCCAATGTGTATGAGATGGGAAACTGAAACCTAAAAAAATGTGTATAATTAAGAAATAGGGGATATAGCTCACGAAGTTAAAAACAAGACGGAAATAAATATCATTTCCCACAAAAAATCAATTTTGGAACCACCATGTTTCCCAGTTAAACCAAGAGAAAGCGAAAAGCAAAAAACATAGTATTCAAAAATCAGTTCACTTCGTTAAATTGGCAATATGACAAGTAAACAAAGCAAACTAAGTGTAGATCTAAATATATGCTAGAAATTCACAGTGTATTCAGAAACCACAGTATAAAATAACAAAAAATAGGAATCTTTTATGTTGCTAAAATCCTGTATTTAAATGAGTGCAAAATTAGCACTAAAAATACCCCTTAAGGAAGTTTGTATCACCAAATATTTTTTTTTTTTATAACCGTGGATGTTCGGGCCAGCTTGCGCGCACTTCAACTAATTCCACAGGGCCTGAAGTTTACAGCCGGTACTCACCTCAGTGGCCTAAGGGGACTCGAACTGGTGACCATTGGGGAGCAAACTCAAGGTCTGACCAATTGAGCAACCCCTCAAGGTTAGTTTGTATCACCAAATATAATCCACTAGAAATTAAAAACAGAAAACAATAACTACTAATATAGATCAATGATAAAAACAAACATCAATATCAAATGACATTGATGCTAACAAATATTCGTCTTCATCCTATATCATAATCAACTTGAAATAAGTAGAGGAATGCAGTGTGCCTCTTCAAAATTATCGATTCTTCAGGCCAAGACAGGACCAAATCAATGGCATTCACCTGAAGCGCTTTTCTGCACCACAAGTGATAATTGCATAAGGATCTGATGTGCCATTCAAATTTGCACTGATAAGATTTTTTGCCGCTAAAAGTTCCACCTGAAATTCGTGAAATGATTTATTAAGTGTTAATTGGACTAAGATAATTGCAAAGGGCTCCCTTATAAGTAAAAACAGTACAAGAATCACTAAAATGCCCAAAAAAACCAAAGGTAGTGGCCAGCAATAGGAATAAAAGTTACCTTGATTAAATATGCGGAATTAGTTTGAGGGTCTTCCTTAAACTGGCCCATCTACAAAATCAGTGCACAACTGCATGTCAAACAAGTGATAAATTACTCCGGGAACTAATACTAGTGAATGAAATAAAATAGAACATTGCAAGTCAGCTAGATGATTAAGCCTTATTATAAACATAAATAAAAACTCTCAGATATAGAAAGTGCACAAGCAAATTTATGTATAAATAATATTCTTATATGCTGTGCTGTTCATTGTTGCAATAATAGGCACCTAAAAGTAGGTTATCGTAATATTTTATTAATTAATATAACCCAATCTATCATAACCAATGGGTAAACAAAACATGATCTAACAATTACCATTTCAGGAGTCCATTTATAGCAATCGATCGTTAGAAGAGAAAAACTTGAGCCTGACACGAAATTTGTTAACATTCTTTTCAAGTGCAACATTTGTTGTGCATTTATAATCCTTGTCCTGAGTCAAAAGTATATATAAACTGCTCAAGCAAATCAAATATTCAACAAATAAATTTAGCCAGAAGGAGCTCACCACCAAGTTATGTATCAAAAACTCAATAATATATTGCTAATAAAACGTCAATGAATGATTCTAACTACCTTGTCTAGCCACCATGCAACTACACAACCAGTAGATTTTGCCATTAGTCATAAACTTCGCCAATCCTCATGACAATTTCCACAACAACATGTTATAAACATTTATTATTAAATAATAACCATTTAGAAATTGTATTAAACTTAAACTTAATAACATTATAATAAACTATAATGTAAAAATGATCCATTACTTCGGCAAACATAAAATTACTAAGAAGTATAAATTTTCAAATATTCTTATTCTTACTGGTTACAAATGAAGTACAAAAATAAGTAAATTTTAAGCTTAGCCAATAAAAACCACTGTTATGTTCCTCAACTACTCTCAAGGAAAAGAAAAAAGAAAAAAAAAAAAAAAAAAAAAAAAAACAGAGAGAGACGAAAATAGAAATCTTTAAGAGAAATCAACTTAATTTTTTGATCAGGAATTATGTTTAAAAAAAAAATCGACGTCAAAGTTGCAACTATCAATCCAAATTAGCGAAAATAACAAATATGACCTTGTCTTTATCGTCAATTACATCTCCACTGCTACCGGAACCATCAACTGGCATCCGATCAAAGCAACCGCCACACGCCTCGCTATCTAGAGTGAAAAACCAGTACGCCACCAACACAAAGGCCACTGCCGCCATCGTGACTTGCACCTCCCACCATGACGGCATCAGAAACTCCATCACTGCTTCCAGCACCATCATTTTATTCATTTCTTCAAAATTCTCTTCTTTTTGCTCGATTTCTCTTCCAATTGTGATCAAATTTCGCGTAAAACTATTCAATACTGTATACACGGTCTTGTATATGTACACGAGGAAGAGTCAAAGAAATGGGCAAGAAATTGCGCGAAAAGTACAAAACGTCGAGCCATTTGCATTGACATTTGAGGAATTTATAATAATGAAATTATGAAATCGAGAAAATGGCCTGAGGCGGTTAAGACTGTGAGTTATAAATCGGGGGTTAAACTGAAATAATAGTGTAATACGAAGGGTATTTGTGTAAAATGAATTTTATTTGTTTTTAAATTTTAGTTTAGCAACAAGAAATAGAGAAGAGAGAGCGACGTTTTGCATTGGGCATAACGGAAAGTCAAGATTAAAGTTTTGTATTGGAGAAATTATTTGAAATAAAAAAATTATTTTTTTAGAAAATATGAGGTTAAAAATTACGAGTACACATATAAAATTATTTTATTGATATATATGTTCTTAGTTATGTATAAAGAGATGTTGAAAGATTGAGGAAAGGCGTTGGGACCTGAAGTTTTAGGGTGTGTTTGAGCCACATTATTTTAGAAGAATGTATTTTGGAATGGTAGATTGATGAAGAATGTGTGGTTGAAAAAGAAGAAAAAGTTATTGATTTATTTTATTGAAGAATGTTTGGTTGAAAATGAGTTGAAAATGTGAATGAAAATTTTAATGTGTACCAAACATGGGCTTAATTATTGAATAGATTGTTCTTATCTCTACTTGCACATTTTTTTTCAATAATGTAATTTAGCATTAATATTATTTAACCACGATCTAATTGGCAAGAAGAATGTTTGGTTGAAAATGAGTTGAAAATGAGAATGAAAATTTTAATGTGTACCAAACATGGGCTTAATTATTGAATAGATTGTTCTTATCTCTACTTGCACATTTTTTTTCAATAATGTAATTTAGCATTAATATTATTTAACCACGATCTAATTGGCAGGACATGATGTGTCCAATTAAATATAGGGTAATTGGCGCAAAACGTTTCTACCTTTGAAGGTTTTTGTGGAAAACGTTCTTACCTTTCTTTTTTTGGTACAGAACGTCCATCCCTTTCACATTCTTTGCGCTGAATATCATTTTCACCAATTTTTAACATAAAATGATCAATATACCCTCCTATATAAATAAAACAAAAAAGAACGGAAAAGAAAAATAAAGAATAAATTGCAATCTTCCTAAACTTTTTAAAAAATGCAAATCACTCCAAAACTTATGAAAATATTAAAAATATCAAAAACACACTCTCTCTACTCCACCTCCCTCCACCACCTTCACTGTCAGATGATCACATCTATTCTTCTCCACCATCATATCCTCCGGACATTAGTACCAACACAATCTCCTCAACACCCTCTACAATTTCAACCTAAGAATTCCCCATATCATCCAATAATCCGACAAAAATCAGCAANTATTCTTCTCCACCATCATATCCTCCGGACATTAGTACCAACACAATCTCCTCAACACCCTCTACAATTTCATCCCAAGACGACCTCAGCCATGTGGGCAATTCATCCAAAACACTTATCCAATAGGTTCAATTTGAAACTGAAAATAACGCAGTCACGACTATCGCGCGACGCGCTGAACTTGGCTGATTCCGACGTCATCCCTTTGACCCATGGTCGCGGACCACTCCATTCAACACCATCTCATCATGGCGAAGCTATTCCGATGATTTTTAGATTTGAGGACAATGAACTTTCAGCATTAATTCCGACCACTACAGTTGATGAAATTGGGAGTGGTTGGATGGTAATTGAATGGAGAATTGGAGAGCAGTTGATCGGTGTCAACGTTCGGCGGCTGCCGAAATTTGGACCCATTTGGGCTGAAAAAAGGGCAAAAAATCGTCACTTTTTTTGACTGATTTGCATTTTTAAAAAAGTTTAGGAACGGATTGCAATTTATTCTTTATTTTTCTTTTCTTTTCTTTTTTGTTTTATTTATATAGGAGGATATAATGGTCATTTTATGTTAAAAATTGGTAAAAATGACGTTCAGCGCAAAGAATATGAAAGGTAGGGACGGTATGCGCCAAAAAACGAAAAATATGAACGTTTTCCACAAAAACCTTCAAAGGTAGGGACGTTTTGCCCCAATTACCCTTAAATATATCATGAATTCGAACTTCTAATTGAAGCAATGAATTGAATTAATACCACGAGTGTCGACACTCTTGTTACCATTACTATTTTTTTTCCTCTTTCTTTTCTTCTCATTTTCGAATTTTTTTTTTTTTTTTGTAATATCTACGTACTACTACATGATAATAGATTATACATTACAGTGAAAATAATTATCTTTATGCATGTTTGGTATGTAATACTGAACATCGAAATCGACACCAACACCACGACCTTTCTTTATCTTTTTATAGTATAAATTATACTTTCTGGGTGTTTGATGCACATTATTAAGAAAAAATGCATTTTATGATGTGATGTGATGAAAAATATGTGATTAAAAAATGAGAAAGAAAATTTGAATTTGTGTATAATATTATTTTATTAAAGAACGTGGAATTGAAAATGAGTATTAAAAAAATAACTTTTGGAAAGAATGTTGATCAAACAGGGACTTTGTGATAACATTCAAACAAAATTCTGTTTATTAATGTTTTCTCTTTTCTGGATTGCGAGGAAATGAAATGACAAGAATAGGCTGGTAGTTGCATTGGTATTAACCAATGGAATAATAGAGTTGTTGATCCCAAAAAATGATCCAACAGAAAAGAAGGATTCCAAGTGTTTCTTGATTTGCAATGTGATTATTTTTACGATAAAAAAAGGGGTCGGCNTTGATTTGCAATGTGATTATTTTTACGATAAAAAAAGGGGTCGGCTTTGAGGAGTAAGCTTTTAAGTAGAAAGAGTGTCCAAGTTTTCTTTTGAGTACATAAACTTACATTAACTTTGGTGTCAAGTGTATGTTTTTATAGTGAAATACAATGATTAGGGGCCGTTAGATGATAGGATATGTGGCCTCATCTGCCTAACTAATACTTAACGTTCTAACCGTCAATCAATCATGTCATAAATGTCAAGATCTTCATATATTGTCTTCCAACTTGTGATGGGACAACGTATGTTTGTAGAGACGGCGCCAACAGTGTGTTATCCCATCAATCTTTCTTCCGAATCACATGGGTTCGGACGTGCTAACTTCTCCTACGGGGGTTCGAGTAGGATATTTGCAAACATCGTCGGATACGTAGGCTCCTTCCATGTGTGACATCGGGTCGGCCGACCCTCTTACCACGTGTGGGTTCATTTTCCTGTCATGTGGCATGTTTACTTTATGATTTATTTATATGAGTAACAAGAGCATTTGTGAACTTCAATGCTATAAAAAAATTAGATTCGATTCGAGCCTCCTATTCGACTGAAAAAGTTAATTGAAATTTAATTTGATTACAAGTATAAAAAATCTTAAACATATAAATTTATGTTATTAAATCCAAACTGATTAGGATATTATTGAAAGAGTCAAAATAAATAAATAAATAATTGTCCATACAAAGATGCTCGTTTTCGTCCATGTATGATTTAACTAAAAATCATTTTTTTTTAAAGAAGGATGGAGCATACAAAATAGCTTTTAGGGCCTCTAATTAAGGCCCTACTCAATCTGGGCCACTAAGCCCACTAGCGCTGACTTTAGGGCGGGTCACTGGGCCACAGGTGGCTTGACCCTATTTGATTTCGAGAAAAATTCATAAATCATACTTTAAGTTTACACTATTTCAAAAATAAGAAAACATTTTTCACATTTCAAAAATCAAATTTTTGACCTATACATATACATATATATTTATATATAATTAACCCACCCACCTCCACCACCCCCGCCGTTTAGACAACCATTTCGACGACTACTCCGGCGAGTGTTCCGGCACTGCTCCGATTCTATTGAACATTTCGGTGACCGTTCCGTTGTCAATTTATTCAAGCGATTGCTTCGATTTCAGCAATTGTTCCAACTCTGGCAAAAATTCCGACGACAACTTAGATCACAAGTAGCAGCTCGGGTCACAAGTCACAACACATTATTGTTTGTTTATAATGATTGATAACATTATAAGTTTCATGTCTCACATTTTTTTGTTAATAGTCACGGGTTATTTTAAAATGGTCACAACACATGTCACAAGTCACAACTCAAGTCACATCATAGATCATAGCACATGACTCAGGTCACAGCATTGGTCACAGAGACTATACAATACCACCTCACCACCACCACCACCGTCTGATATGTCCCGACCCTACTCCGTCGCTGCTACCACAGCTGGCAACTCACCACACCCACCACCACTAACGTGGCCAACACCACCATCACATCATATCGCCACGACCACGACATCGTCGTCAAACACACAGCACCGCCAACACTACCATCACATCACCACTATCACCACTATCACCACTGTCGACCAGCCACCACCACTAGCGTCATCATTTCTTATCGGCCACAAAAAAAGAACCCGACAAGCACTGCCAAAGCTCGACGAAGCAGATCGAAGGAAGAATAACCAGCAGACAACACCAATCCATTTTTATCTCCTACATCTCCGACTACCTGAATCTCAATCCACCACAAGCAGCAAAAAATCACCACAAGCAGCAAAAAAATCGACATTTGATTTTGTTAAAATCAAAATTTCAGTAAATTTTGATAAAAATTGATAAAAATTATGAATATCGTGAAATGTGTGATTGAAAATAAACTAAAAAAAATGAGGGCCAAACGGGGCTTTAAGCTTGTACCGACAATTTTAGACCAAACTAGTAATGTTTTATAATAGTTAAAACGTGTCATGTCTTTGTGGTTGGATTAACCGTGAATTGATATCAAATGACAAATAGAACACGAAAAATGGTTTGACTTAATTTGAAAATAGGCAGAAAACTATCCGAATACCATGTTCATCCCCACTATTAGGAATATCAAAATATCTCTTTTTCGCACTATTGGGAACTCAAGTATTTTATTGTTATATTTTTAAATATATAAATCGTATTTAGATAAATAATAATATTAAATAAACAAGTGATTAAGGCTCTAAATGTGGGTATTTTTATAATTTCTTTTCTTTTTCGTCCCTCCTCTCGAAAATTCTTGGGAGGGTAAGGACATGACGATCATTCTGACCGCAAAACTCTCTACCTCTCTAGTGTCATACTCTACAGGCTACGTCAATTTTTACTATCACGGTCCATAAATCTAATTTTAATTTACACCAAACACCCTCGTAAAAAATAGATTTACGAGCGAGTCGACTCGACCTGACCTATTTTACATGACGAGGTTAATGTTATTAAATATACGAGAAGCGCATTACTCTGAAAACAGGTGTTGCCCAAAAGCGGGAATTATTACAAGTAAAATAAGTTACATAACGTCTTCTAGGTCACACCCCTGCGCTATAATTATTTGTAAGTATCTATAAGAAGACATAACGTTCGTTTCTTCTTCTACTCAGATACGCCGCTTTGTTCAGTCGCCGCCGAGCCTCTCTCATTCCTCTTTCACACAAACTTCACTCCACAGCTGGGTAAACCCTTCCTTCTCTCACCTTCTTTTGCAATAATTGTGATCATGTTTTGTGGGTTTCTTCTCCTGAAGCTCAAAATTTCGAGTGTTTGTTTCTGCATAGTTTTAGCTATGAATTCCAATTATGCATTTTTACCATCTTTCTTGAATTTGAGATTTTTTTGCATGCAAATTTGAAGGAATAGTCTGTGTCTTGTAATGCATGCTTCTGGAGCAGCTTTACTATCGCTCACACGCGCACTACAAAATCCAACTGGGAAATTTGAGAAGGATTTTTTTTTGTTAAATGTAGCATGAATTTTGTACTGGGAATTTAATTATATAATTCTTGGTTTATTTGATTTAGTCTAGGCCGATATGATAGTTCATAGCTTGGGTTTTGTGAATGGAGTCATAATTGATCATATAAGCAATTGAGGAATCATTTTTCTTTTTTAGTTTTTTTTCTTCCTTTTTTTAATATTTAATTATGTTTCTTTTGATATTAGGAGAGATAAGATAAATATTCAAAATTATTCTCATTCATAATAAAATTGGTGTAGACCATATGAAATTTTTAGTGACACCATTATTCTCATGACTGAAGCTAATGGAAGGTGGAATTGAATCAAATTTAGCTATATATTAAACTATTTCGGTTTATGTTACGGAATCACCTCATTCTTGTGAACAAACCTTCTTGAGGTTTACTTAAGACACGATTCACGACCTGTTTGATATAATTTTTTTGAGAATATATTTTGTGTAAAGTGGTTTTATGGAGAATGTGTAGTTACAAAGTTTGGAAAAGTTATGGGTCCACATACAAAATTATTTTATTTGAATAATACATGGTTGAAATTGAGTATGGAAAAAATGAGTTTTAAAGAATCCGTACCAAACAGGGGCTCAATCCATCTAAGTTTTCGATTTTTCTTAATTTATTCTCAATTGGTGTTATCTCCTTTGTTGTCGTGTATAATAAACTGATTATAGATTAATTTGTTCTATGTAGTTTTACTTCAAACATGTTTTTCGATGGTTAGAATTTTCAATTTTACAGATGAAGAAAGCCTATTGGAGGCATTAATCAATTTCTGTGCTGGTTCCATAATTTGGGAATAGATTTTGAAACTCTAGTTGAATTGGACTGATCGGGCATTGACTATGATGATTAAACGGATTATAATGATTCTTCCTCAGATGTTATGATCATATGTGCACAATCTTGTGTGGTTAATCTTTATCTTATCATAATTGATTATGATGGTTAAATGGATTATAAGGATTCTTCCTCGGATGTTACGATGTGTGCACACTCTTGCGTGCTTAATCTTTATCTCATCATAATTGCTTTAGCTTCCAAACTATATAACTTTGGTTCTCACGATTGTCTTTCTTCTTATTGAACATAGGTATTAAAAGGGCTCTGTCTCCATGTAGATCATAAAAGATGTATCTAATACTTTTATTATCGTGAGATATTTATTTATGAACGGCTCTAGTTTCCTCAAGAGGCCAACCATTGAATGGGAAATATGTCTAAAGAAAAGATTGAAGATCCAAAGAGTACGGAAAATGTCTTTGTTGATGTAATTGAATATGCTCGTGGCAAGGAAAAAGAAGTAGTTGCAAAAGAGGATCCGGATGCAACTGAATATTCAAGCTCATTCGCCGACACCACTTCTGGAAATGGGAATAGTTCTGAACTGAGTGATGCCGAAGTTGAATCGCAGTTTTTTGGCGACAATGATGTGATGCCTCCATATGATGCATTTAACGGTATATTTCCAATGAGGTGCGGGTTTGTTCCTGTTATCTATTATTTCTTCTTGTTTAAAGATTTTCATGAGCAATTTTATGTATTTTGCTTTATTTTAAGTGGTTAGATTACAGTAATTCATAAACCAAACTTTCTAATTATTGAAAGATATTGATACACCAGAAAAGATCTCCACATTGTTGGAGCTTAACTAGATGGATTTCTCCATTTCACTCCGTCTATTTTTTTTCAATCTTTGATTTTGTCCATTGTCCAGTATAGTGATATTATTTTGTTTTCATTTAGCGTATATTGGTTATAAATGCTGAAATACGTTGAGTCTCTCTATTTAAATGTATCACTAAAAGTATAGCGAATTAATTCGCTAACATCTGGTTTTTCCAGTACTCGACTAATAATGAGGAATAAATGCTCTCAACTGATTTTCATTTACTTCTTTCAGGAAGAAAAAGTTGACTACTCACTGGAGAAACTTCATACGTCCTCTGATGTGGCGGTGCAAATGGACAGAATTAAAAATAAAGGAATTAGAGTCACAAGCATCAAAGTATGACAGGTGTATCACAGCACATGAACGAAAAAAACATATGTCAATAGATCAAGGAACAGTTGAACAATCTGGCTTAAGGTCGTTACCATTTAAATCCCAATATCGTAGAAAAGGGCCAATGAAGAGAAGAAAACGGAAGAGATTGGAAGATACAACTGATATTGTATCATATATGTCAAATCATATTCTTTTTTCTGGCCATGGTATGACTTTTTTCTTTATACTTCTGGACAGTGTTGCACAATATAACAAAAATGTTTTTATTTGTATTCATTCAATAATTCTATCTTGTACTATCCAATCTGACATAACAAACATTTTGTCTCTATATTTATGTCATCGTTGTTGAAGAGAAATTACCCATTTGATGTGACACATTGCAGAAAATAAGTGGAATGATGTGGACGGAACTCCTATATGTGATGACTTTGGTATCCCAGGTATGACTAAATCCTAGATGGCTTAGTAATGATTTTTTTTTTTTTTTTTTGCTTTGGTTGTCTATATTACTTGCATGTTTGTGAAGCTTTTGTCCTTTTATTTTCATGAAGTATTCTTTGTAAGTGGCGAGAATGCATAATCTTGATTAGAGGATTGAATTTTGGATGTGAATTATCTCTAGATAAGTCTAGAAGTTTGATGCTTTAACTAAAACGACTGATTTTTGGCTATCACGTAGAGTTAAAGTTTTAGTTAAAGTTTGCATGTTTGAACTTTATAAACATTTTTCTATCACGTAGAATTCTTTTAACACTTATTTTATCCAACTTGCTCTAATTCTATGCATTTCATCTTCTTTAATTCCTCGTCAATAGTCTGATAAGAATCCACTGGAAGAAAATAGGAACAAAGAACTGTTATTGAATTCTGAATGCAATTACACAGAAATACAAAGCAGGAAAAGATGAACTAGACTTTCTTTTACTCAACTATTGCCTGCCTATTCTTCCCCTATCACTTCTATTTATAACCTCTCCCTAACTGATGCTGTTACACCACTTGCCCCTGCAACAGAATGTGGTTACTCTCTCCTGCCAGTTCGTTCTCCACTCTTACCGACTCTCCTGGAATAGGTGAACTGGATGGGACGTCTATCACAGTTAAACCAAGATATCTAAAAATATCACTGTTTTGAACAGATTAATCATCTAAAATGACTTGCATTTATTCTTATTCCTACCATGATTGGAGAAAATTTATGTACAAAATGCCACTTTTCCATGTTACTCGTGACATTTCTAGCTATCTTGCTTTTAAAACTTTACAATATGTTAATGGTTCTCCATTGATTAATAAGCAAAAGTATGAGATCGTGGAGTCTTTAAACACACAGCTTTCATGGGCATGGAAATTATTTAGCATTTCCAATTGGCCTACATCTAGGAAAGCACTCTTAAAAAATCAAATGTTCCTATCTAGTTGTACGAAAATCTTTCATCATTCTTCTTTTGAATAAGTGATTTGAAATTATTTGATTGTCATTTTAAAATTTCAAGTTCAATAGAAGACTAATATGATGCAATATTGTACATGCTTTGAAGGTAACATCCGTCTTTCATCTTGTAATTTGTCGGTTTTCCTTCATATTTCACATATACGACAAGGGTGTATTTGGATTTCATTACTTTTAGTGATGATTATTTCTTCAACTATCTTAATCTTGTAAATGTATCATTTTCTTTCTGCTGCTTTGATGAAAACACTTTGCTTGTGATGCGGGATGAGTATAGCTTCTCTTTTATCGCTGTTAACAGATCAGAATAACAGTGGCTATGATGAGTCTGGATTTCATGATGATTGTTCATTTCTTGAAGAAAAGGACAATGACCTCGAGCATATCCTTCACAAGATTGGTTTAGTGCAGACTCAGGTTCAAAAAATGAAGGCTCGACTTGATTCTACGATGGTGAAAAATGCCGCAAAATTTTCTTCGTCTGAAAACTTGAGCCAGCTTGCAGCATATGATGCTCAAACTAGCTCTATCCGTAGCCCTACACTATCTGCTTGCAATGGAGACACAGTTTCAGTCGGAGGTCTGCATATGCCAACTCAGCACTTGTCATACTATGATCTAGGGGACTTTATTATGCCTGACGCAGTGTCAAGCTACGGAGAGGCCATACCAGTTCCTGATATAATTGAAAGTACAGTTGGCTTATTGTCATCTGTTGATGTCACCCAGCATCAGGCACAAGTCGGTGATTCTTCTGAAAGAGTAAGACTCTATCCTCTGTTTATTAGTATATTTGAACGGTACTCTGTTACATAATATAACCATATCCACCCCACCCCCACCTCTTGCTGGCTTCTTGTGTCAGTATGTCCTGGGTGGTTGTAACTTCAATAGGTTAACTATGCCCTCTTGTGTGCCCCGAGTCTTATTTTTAATAAGATCACCTTGAATAGTAGTTAGTCATTAAATTGCTTCTCAACAAGGATGTTGCCAAAAAAAAAATTTAAATGTGGTAATTAACCCTAGAAAAGTGTATTGTCCCATTACACCCCGCAAAGTTACAATTTCGGATCCACAGCATAAATGACTTTCTTTAGGACATATTGTCAAATGTCAGAATAAGCGCAATTTCTTCTCTTGAGATTTTTCCCCCGTGCAGAGAAATAGTATACTTTTCCGTGAAGATACAGTTATGTCCAATTTATCTGTATGTGTTAAGACTTTCTATTTTGGACACTAAGTTTCTGACTGGTTTCTACAGATTGTGGATAACATACTACATAATGAGGGGGTTGAAGTGGAGGGGCCACCTTCCGAAAATAATCATGGTGAATCTGCAGAGAAGTCTCAAGATGGTGAAAATAGTGAAAAAGAAGACAGCAATAATGCAGCCCTTCCAGAATTAGATACTGATGCAGGAGGAGAAACTTCTGTATCTCAAGAACAATCAATTCTGAAGTCACGCTTAGCTTCAGAGATACATTTTCCTAAAAATAAAAGAAAGCGAGGAGAGCGAAAAGCTGGAACTGGTAATTGGAGTCGACAACGAACAAGTGAACCTGACAGCCAATGACTCTGATGGCGTGACGTCTTCCAATGTTGTTTGAGAAAATGGCAGCTCGGGTCTCAATAGTGTCGAGTTGTTTGATAACCACCTGGATAATAGTCGAATTCTGTAGTTTGTGAACAGATCACTTAGCATCTGGTCTATGAATCTGACAATCAGGGACTGTAACTTTGAGGTTGTGTTATTGTATGTTATCTTTACTGCTAGGTGTCTCTGTATAAACTTTCTGGTCGATATTCCGAATAGCTAGTCTTGTTCTTGGACTTATCGTTTTCTGCAATGTACTTGTCACTGCCCTCCTCTCTTCTTCTTCGAGAGCTAATCGGGGTCCCGAGGAAATGTGGGGTAGGGGCGTGGAACGCACTAGCACAGTTCAGTTCGCGTCATTTTCTCTCATTCTTAGCACTAGCGATAGTCAATTGACTTCACCCGATAGGTTAAATCTTTTTGAGAATCGAGCTACTTATCCGAAAACGTACTTTTTAGTTATTCTGGATATTTTTCAATTTTAATTAGATTAAAATTTTAATTTTGTTTACAGATTGTTTTTGTCTATAATTCTTATCGTTATCTAGAGTTTGTTTTTATCTTGGAAATTAGTTATTATCCAGATTTTCCTTATTGCTTTAAATACAGATTGTAAGCCTCATGGTAATTAGTTGAATTTGAATTAATAAAAATATTTCTCAAATTATTCTTTCTTTTTCGATATTTGATATTTCAAAACAAGAAGTTTGAGTTTTATTAGATTTTGTTCTTTTCTACAAGCTTTCGCTACGTTACATGACACTGTTCTTAATTTTCTACTCATTAATGAGTATTATTTGATACGATGAAGTAATAACATCAATGCTAAAGAGCAGTACCTCGAGTCAGGATACTCCGATTAATATTAAAATGTAACAACAATTTTGTAAACACTAGTTAACGTTGAACGTACATTAAACATTATTATGAACTGCTTTCTAACTGAGAATTAATAATAAGAAATTCATACATTAATGAATCCAAACTGGTGAAATGAATATATCAAATGTACATGTACATCGATGGTAACTAAACAGTTAAATAAATTAAATATATATTAAAAAACGACAAGTAAGATATTATTGAAATAATTAAATTATAATAGAACTAAAATCGTCCAAAAAAAATTTTATTCTAACTTTATGTGATATTTAATTTCAATTAAGTAGAATTGTTCTAATCAACTTATAATTAGAACTAATAAAAACTGAAATGCATAAATGAAGATAATGAATTCATACATCAATGAAAGCACACATGTGAAATAAATCTGTTAAATGTACTATGAACATGCACACTAATGATAATTGAATGATTAAATAAATTAAATATATATTGAAAAACGAAACTAAAGTATTATTGAAATAATTAAATTAAAATATAGTTAGCATCAGGGGGCGGACCCACATGGGGTCATGTGACCCCACAATTTTATTTTCCTTTTTGGGCTGGGGTTTTATGACATGCGCAGTGGAATATTCTCTACATTTATTGCCAAATGCAAATATTCGGCTAATAAATCCTTTCGTTTTGGCAACTTCTATTAATTTTTGTCATACAAGAATTGACCAAATATTTTAGTAACTGCAATTCATTTATTTCATTTTCAGTCAATATTTTTTATTCATAAAATACCAAGAATATCCTTACAACAGAATTATGCTATACTTTCACTTTGAAACTTACTGTTCATGTTTCGACGGCATTCGAATTGGTTATCGTTTTCGTTTTGTCATGCTATTGAATGCAATCTCTAAAAATATCGTTTTTATTGTCATGCGGTAGATATTAAAATCGAATTAAAATTGAAAAATTTATTTTTATTGTTTACTTTTATTAGATGAGTGGGCCCAATAATGACTATATTTTCAATTTTAATTGGATTTTAATCGATGTCAAACGGACTCATAGTATGTTCGGTTAAGATAAAATTCAATACTACAATCCTATAAAAGTTGGCACAAATTGAAGATTTGGGTAAATTCTATAAATGTTGAAAAGATTAAGAATTGTGCTGCAATTTCCCCCTAAAAATTTCAAAGGCAACTTTTGAACTATCGATTTTAAAAAATTAAATTTTATATAAGGTCCACATACATTATTATTTCATATTAGTCTCGTAGAATTTTTTTTTGGACGAGTTAAGTTTCATGTCAAATTAACAATACTTGTAGAGAACGATCTATGATCAGTTTATGTGACGTTGGAATTACTTATCATGCAGAGTTCATGATCGAGTTGGTTTTTAAAACATCCATATATATATGGATACTCGCCCTCGCGCTCTCTAGCTAAATCCTTTTCTTCGAACAACTCCAACTGGGCTACCTGTCCCACAATTTCTCGTCTCTCTCACATATTTTGCGGCCACCACTTCTGTGGAGGAAACAGAACCTGAAAAATAAAGCAGAAAACAGACGATTTCATTGAAATAAAAAAGAAAAAAAAATGGCTTTGAAATTGAATGCAATCAACTTTCAATCCCTAAATTTCCCTTCACTTGCCCTCCCGCCTGTGGCCAGCGACAGATCTCCCAAGTTTTTCATGGCTTCTACTCTTCGCTCTGGCTCCAAGTAATAAGCCTTTTTTTTTTTTTTCTTTTACCATTATATTTTACGTCATTTTTTATAATTATTTAAACCCTTTAGGCCTGTCTTTTGTTGGTCTTTCTATATGAAGATTGGATCTTTAATGCAAATTATTATTTTTCTTCTTTTTCTTCATCTGGGTTTTTTTTTGTTTTTCTCGCTGATTTTTGCATTTTCTTATCTTTTAACTCATACTCAATGCTTCTGAGAAACATTTATAGTTATTTTCTTAATAGATAATACAATTGTTTTCTGCTCTATTAACATGTTTTTTTTTGAAGATTATGTTTTGCCTTTCTAACTTTTTATTTCGTATAATTTGGTTTCTTTTTGGTTAATGTGTGCTGTGGTTCATGAATTTACATGTTTCAATGGATGCATGCTATGTACTTTTAGTTCAAATAGCTGTTATATTTGTAAATTTTATAACAACCACCCACCCCAAAAGAAAAGAAAAGATAAGAAATTAAACATTTTACCTTTTTTTTTTGGCTTATAATAGATTAAGATATGTAGCTTAGTGTTTTGTTTTTGTTTTCGTTTTTGCTGATGTGCATTTTGGAATTATCACACTAGTCCTTTCTGTTATTTGATAAGAAGAGATTAAAAGAGTTATGGTGATAAATATTCTGAAAATATATGGTCATCAGAACATTAAAAGAAAATGTTTTGTCTAATTTGTTGGTAATTAGGTTTTAATTTCTATTTCTATTTCTATTTTTTTTTGTTTCGAGCTAGATGGTTAGGTAGTCTCATCACTAACTAGTTGGTAACAACTGCTCGGATCTTTCAGCGATCCAATGAACATTGAATTTTAATTCTTCAAAATCGTTGAGTTTCCGCGACAAAGTTTTCTCTTGTTGATAACCATGTTTCCTTTGTGTTATTGTTTCCCTCCTTTATGCATAAAATCATTTTCTGTTAAGGTATAGCATGCATACCTTGCTGTTCTGGACGCCCGCATTTTTGGTGTTGAAGAGAGCCAACCATGGCATAATAAATGATTGTTTTGGATGTTTAGATAACTCAAATAATGTAACCAATTGTAATATCGATAAGTCTTTTCAATCTGGAAAAATGATTTTTGTTCCATATCTCTTCCTAGTTTCTTCTTGTAAACTTAGTTTCCTACTGTCTGTTTAGATATCCCTTCAAGTGGATGGTGATATCAAGTACTTCTTGATATGAGACACTCAAAATGTATAACCTATGGATATACTACGCATCAATACTTTCCGTTTCTATCTGTTTATCTATCTATTATACTTTCAGCCATCCACACAATTACTTCTGATAAATTTAGACAGTCCATTAACTGCTTCAGTAGAGACCGTCAAGATGCTAATTCTCTTGATTTTGATAGCCAATCACAACTTTGTTGTCTCTGATAGTATAATTGGGATACATTTGCATTTTGAATCTGTAAGATTGGCTCTAATGATGTAACATACTTATCCGTAAATAAGGAGTTCGATTTGCACTTTATTTTATTTTGCTTATATGTAACTTGTAAATTGTGAAGCAATTACGGCTAGGACATTTGAGTATGGTGGTTGGTCTACTTTTGAGGAGTCAACTGCCCAACATGGATAGTTAACACACACTAGCATTTTCTGGACACAGTTACCTATGAATACACTCAGACAATATGAAATGCTTGGAAGTTCCCTGATATGCTTAAATGATTGTTCTGTAGTTTAATTTTTATCTTTTGTTTTTGTGTGTTGAATTCTGTTGCAGGGAGGTTGAGACTCTCAAGAAGCCTTTTAGTCCACGTGAGGTTCACGTTCAAGTAACACATTCTATGCCACCTCAAAAGATTGAGATCTTTAAAGCAATGGAGGACTGGGCCAAAGAAAACTTATTAGTTCTTCTGAAGCCAGTCGAAAAATGCTGGCAACCGCAGGATTTCCTGCCAGATCCTGCTTCTGATGAATTTCATGATCATGTCAAGGAACTTCGGGAGAGAGCCAAGGAACTTCCTGACGATTATTTTGTCGTTCTAGTTGGCGATATGATCACAGAAGAAGCCCTTCCAACGTACCAGACAATGCTTAATACATTGGATGGGGTGCGAGATGAAACGGGGGCTAGTCTTACTCCCTGGGCAATTTGGACTAGAGCTTGGACTGCTGAAGAGAACAGGCATGGAGACCTTCTAAACAAATATCTCTATCTATCGGGACGAGTAGATATGAGACAAATTGAGAAGACGATCCAGTACTTGATAGGGTCGGGAATGGTGAGATTCTTGCAACATAACCCACCATTACTATTTCTGTGGATGTAATTCTCTGTTGTTCTGTGCCCGCATGTCAAGCAGCTGCAGCCTTCTTATTAAAAACACAAACAGGCTCTCTACTTTCTAAAAATAATGAATATGGTAACAAGAAAAGTGATCTTTCTCAAACCTCTCTATGAAAGTCTCACACTGGACGAATGCGTTTGAGGATACTATTTGAACCTTGAAATTATGCATGTGTAGATTTCCTTTGCTGTTACAAATTATATTGTTAATTTATGTGAATTGATAATTTCTTATAATTATAAAAATCTGAAATTTAGACTCATATTCTATCGATTGTCCTTGAATATTTTCAGGATCCTCGGACAGAAAACAATCCTTACCTTGGATTTATCTATACATCATTCCAAGAAAGGGCCACTTTCATTTCTCATGGTAACACAGCAAGACACGCAAAGGACCATGGTGACGTGAAGCTGGCTCAAATCTGTGGTACAATTGCTGCGGACGAGAGGCGTCATGAAATTGCATACACCAAAATAGTTGAAAAGCTGTTTGAGATCGA
>CAIGRO010244039.1:0-12045 GCA_903798355.1 Fraxinus baroniana
CTTGTTTAAGTGCATTATTAATTTATTGAATTAGTTTAGTTAGTTAATTCATTCTATTATTTTGGTTTTCTAGATAAAATTAAGGTTATTTTAATTACAGGAATTATTAGGATTTGATTTCAATCCCTGTGGAAAACGATACTCTACTCTCACTATACTAAAACTTGACACCGTACACTTGTGGTTGGGAAAATTCACGCATCAATTCACTGGCGGTATAATCATCCTAAGAGAAAAGATCTCTTTTATGGCAGAGATGGGGTTACCTCCTCAAATATCTAACCACCTCATGAAATTCCTCGTAGTAGACAATCAGTCAACCTACCATGAAGTCTTGGGAAGATATGTCTTGTAGGATCTACGGACTGTCACTTCCATATATCACATATGTATGAAGTTTTCTTCAGAACACGACGTTGCAATTGTTAGAGGGGATCAAATGGGATCTAGTGAGTGCTACATCAACTCTCTAAAGAAGGCTGAACTCCATAATGTTAACATGGTGTTACTTCACATTGAAATATTCGATGCACCTGAAAAAGGGTTGATCCCTGAACAAGGAGAAGACATTAAGATGGTAGATGCACCTGAAGTAGGAAAGATCACTAAAGAAGGGGTTATATATGATGAGGTGGACCCTCGCATCATAGAGTCTAACTCAAAAGCCCCTACAATGGAAAAATTGGAGAACTTCCAATTAGACATTCAAGATCCTACCAATGCACTACAAGTGAGCAGTGATATATCTTCTAAAGTTAAGGAAAAGCTTAAAAGTTCATTATCTACTAATTTGAATTTCTTTGCTTGAAGGTATAAGGACATGGTAGGTATTGACCCCAAGGTTAGCTGCCATCATCTCAAGATAGATACTAAAGTTTTCCCACATAGACAAAATAGAAGGGTTCTCAACCTAAAGAGGTATGCGACCCTGAAAGAAGAGGTAGAAATGCTAATAACCAATGGCTTCATTAGAGAGACCACATATTAGAAATGGATCTCCAATCTGGTCCTCATAATGAAGCACAATGACAAGTGAAGGATCTGCATAAACTTCTTCAACCTGAACCAAGCTTGCTCAAAGGACAACCTTCCACTTCCCATGATAGATCAACTCATGGATTCTACCATGGGGCACAAAGTTGTTGAACTTCATGGATGCCTATTTAGGGTACAACTAGATCCCCATGCATCCCGTGGATGAGGAGAACACATCTTTCATCAGTGATATGGATCTCTATTGCTATAAGGTGATGCCATTTAGGTTAAAAAAGTCAAAGCCACCTAACTAATGTTTGTCAATAAGATGTTTGCTGACCTTCTTGGCAAAACCATAGAGGTATCTGTAGATGACATGTTAGTGAGAGCCTCAAGGCAAAGGATGATCTCAAGCAACAAGATACTACTTTTCGAATTCTAAGGAGATATAGGATAAGGAAAACCTCCTTAAATGCACATTTGGTATTGTCTCCAAAAATCTCATAGGTTTCGTGGTCAACAAAGAGTCATAGAGGCCAACTCTAAAAAGATCAAAGCTTTGATAAAGAAGAAGTCTCCTAATAAACTAGAAGAGGTGCAGACCTTGGATAGGTAGCAACACTAAGTCATTTCGTCTCAAAATCCACCAATAGACGCCTCTATTCTTCAAAAACCTCAAATCAGGAAACAAGTTCAAGTGGATGAGGAGTGTGAAGAAACTTTCCAATGGCTGAAGAAGCACTTGGGACAGACCCCCCTCATCTCCAAACCAAAGGCTAAAGAGCCCCTATTACTTTATTTGGTCGTATCTAAAGAGACCATCAGTTCGATTCTTATAAAATAAGAAGGAAATCTTGAATTGCATATATACTACGTAAGCAAAGTCCTTCTACAATTGGAGGCCCACTACCTCGGATATGGAAAAACTCACCCCTACACCCATATCGTGTAACCGTTTTCGGAAAGTTGAGGACATACGTTTAGGCCTATAGCACACACATACTAACTAACTTTCTACTCAAACATGTTTTTCGAAGCTTGATGCTTCTAGGAGATTAATGAAGTGGGCAGTAGAGCTGAGTGAGTTTGATATTATCTACAAATCAAGAACCTCAATTAAGGGCCAAGCCATTGCAGATTTTGTAGTAGAATTTACCGATGCCCCTGAAATAGAGGAAGTAATGGAACCCGTAGAACCCCCATTTGGAGCCTTTTTATTGATGGCTCTTCTTAAGAAGCCGACTTCGGAGCTAGAGAGGTCTTGGTTAGCTCTGAAGGCCACAAACTTAAATGGGTAGTGAGGTTCGAATTTAAGGCCTAAAAATGATTCTAAATATGAGGCACTCTTAGTTGGCCTCAAATTGTCTAAGGAAATGTAAATGAAGAGGCTCATCTTCCGTAGTGACTCCTAACTAGGAGTGAGCCAAATCAATGGTAACTTCACCGTAATAGACAAAGGTATGATGACATACCTCGAACGGATTATTGATCTTCTCCTATATTTTGAAAATTTTGAGCCGGGCTAGATCTCGCACCTTAAAAATGCCCTTGTTGACGCCCTATCAAAATTGGCTAATAGCAAAGATTCCAACATGCTTAGAGTAGTGCCGATTGAGCACCTCGCTTATGCTCTATATTAAAATGGGAAGAAATAATGTGGATTGAAGGTACCCATCATGCAATCAGGCATTGCTTTCCTCAAGGATCAGGTCCTACCCGAGGGTAAGGATAAAGCTCACAAACTTAGAAAATGAGTGCACACTTTATCATCTAAGATGATGTGCTATACAAATGAGGCTTCTCCTCATCTTTCCTTCGATGCATAGAAGGAGAAGAGGCAACTTAAATCCTTTAGGAAATTTATAAAAAGGCTTGGCAACCACTCAGAAGGACCAAAACTTGCACAAAAGGTACTTAGGGATACCACTGGCCTACCTTGAAAAAAGAGGCACTTCAATATGTGCTTAAATGCACAAGTACCAACGTTTCTCAAATGTGCAAAGGCAATCGACCCAAGAATTCACTATTGTATCTAGCCCTAGGTTATTTTCCAACTGGAGAATTGACCTCATAGGTCATATGCCAAAAGGAAAAGGTAATGTAATCTATGTCATTATCGCCATTGATTGCTTTACAAAGTGGGTAGAAGTTGAGCCATTGGCCAAAATCACACATGTTTCCAAATTTCTTAGGAAGAATAGCATATGCCGATTCAGCATTGCCCACTTAATTATATAAGACAATAAGAACAAAAAGGCCAGGGATCTATATGAAGAGCTTGGAACCAAGAAGCATTTCTCAACACCTCACAACCCTCAAGCAAACTAGTCAAAGCCGTCAACAAAATCATCAAATGCACCCTAAAAAGGAAACTTGATGTCTTTGAAGGAGTTTAGGTTAACAAGTTCCCTCAAGTGCTGTAGGCTATTCGCGTAAGTCGAATTGTCATTGTAGAAACTCTTTTCTTTGTAGCTTATGGAGCCAAAGCTATGAGTCCAGTGGAAGTAGGATTGCACTCTCCTCGTCGCCTGTACTTCAATGAAATATCTAATGACGAGTTGAGGAAGTACAAATTTGACTTCCTTGAAGAAAAGAGGGATGAGTCACAAATCAAACTCGCTTCATACCACTGAAATATGGCCCACTATTACAATGCTAAAGTGAAAAAGATGTCATTTCGCATAAGCAATCTTTTATTAAAGAAAGTCTTCATTTCTTCTAAAGAGTCGGACATAGACACATTGAGTACCAATTGTCCCTATCGAATTAAAGAAGAGTTATGACCTGACATTTACAAGATTGAAGACCTGGATAAAAAGGCATAACATTATCCACAGAATATTGAACACTTAAGAAATTATCAATGAGCGAGACTCACTTATTCAGTCGGATGATCTTCCCCAACCTATGTAAATACGTTTTCTTCAATATAATGAATTTCAGCAATAGGTGTCTTTAATTTGTCATAATTCCTCCCATGGATGAACAATCCACCATGAAAAAAGTCCTTGACATGGATATGCAAACCCCATGCAAGGATATTATCCACTTTGAAAAGACGTGTACGAAGTATCCCATGGGGGCCCCATCACGAACTCCTTTAAAGATGAAGCTTCCTATGGATGAACCATCTACCATGGGGGAAATCCTTAACGTGGATGTTTGATAAGTGTATACACTTATCTAAGCTGTTAAATTAAACTAATTATTATTATTATTGATGACTTATGAATTAATTAGGTGTATATTTCGTTTGTTATGTACAACTTGACGAAAAATGGTAAAATTGGACAAAATGGGCGAAAAAAATAAAGGAATCCAAAATTCGAAAACCAAAGTACAAATATCCAAAAGCTGATTCGAAATATAAAACGATAATTAAAGACCATATAGGATCAATTAGATGAAACTAGAAGTTAAATGAATGAATTATAGTCAAAATAGTTTCACAAATTAAATTTCAGGCGCTCAAGTTATACTCCAGATTTTCAGTCTAAGACTGAGACCCACTTTGGCACAACAAACTTTCAAATTAGGAAATTGATATTTCTAGAAGAAATGTATCCCTTTGAATTATGTTTTCAACGCATTTTGAATTACCTCAATATGATATCGAAACAAAAAGTTATGATAAAAATACTAAAAGCTATTTAGTTACCGAAATTGGATGCAATTGAAAGTCAAATGAATGAATTACAGTTAAGGTATTTTCACAAATCAATTTTCAGCTACACAAGTTATGCTCCATATTTTCAATCTTAAATTGAAATCCATTTTTGGCATAACAAACACTCGAATTGTAAATTTGATATATTGAGAAGAATCATATCCCTTCGAGTTATCTTTCCAGCACACATTAAATCACCTCAATACGATACTATGATAAAAATACTGAAAATTATTTAGTTCCTGAAAAATCAGGTGCACCCATGCCATCGCGCACGCCCCGACCAATTGGAAATGAACCCGAGAGCAAAATCAAATGCCAGCACTCATGTAGGGAAGAAGCCCGCACGTATGCTTGCCTAATTTTGAACGGATCAACAATCCCGTTTCAATTAAAACTTTGTTTGGAATCTAATTTGAATGCCATTTTACCTAATTTTCGACTCATAAATATAGAATTTTGGCAAAACATTGCACAAACTCTACATAGCCTCTAATTACACAATCAAATCATATAATTCATAACCCTGATGGGTTGCTCAATTGGTCAGACCTTGTGTTTGCTCCCCAATGATCACCAGTTCGAGTCCCCTTAGGGTCACTGAGGTGAGTATCCAGTTGTAAATTTTAGGGTCCCGTGGGATTAGTCGAGGTGCGCGCAAGTTGGCCCGGACTTCCACTGTTATAAAAAAAATCATATAATTCATCAAGAACAAAATGTCAATTGTTATATTTTGAGATAGATCAAACCCTAGCAAGAATTGAACGTCAATTATATCAAGAAATTGAAGATTTTTCTATTTCACGATCAATATTTTTGCTTTATTTCAAGATCCAAGTAATATTTTCTATCATTCTTTTAATTTATATAAAATAATGTTAGGTTAGATCCGTTTTTTATATCAAATGAAGATGAATCTTGTTCATTTATTTTAATTTAATTAAGGCTAGTCGTTTAATATTTTGTACATTTCTTGATTAATTTTGCACCCCTAGTATATTATTTAATTGTTTGATCACCAATTATATAATTTGTTATTGTAGCATTGAAAGATTCATAATAAGTTTAGAACATAACAAAGTTTAACACACGAGTAATAAATGTTAGAAATAATAATATGACATGTATATTCATATAGATAATTTAAAATATTCTAATAATTCAAATTCGTGCTAAGAATAAAGTTGAGTCCTGATTAGAATATAATTAATTTATCTTGAAAAAGAAATTAAATACTTCGGCTTCATCAATTGTTAAAAATACCAGAACGAAACTAAAATACATAATTAAGAATTGAAATCGATAGCAATAAGGGAATTCTAAATTCAATATAATCATGCATATTTTCTTATATTAAATTAGAATAACTACAAATCAATTTTTTCGTTTACATAATTCGCGAAATCCATACAAAGCTAGTAAGCTTAAATTTATTCATCGCCTATAGACGCATTATATGTGACCTCTCGTGCTGGCTCAGTTTTAGGGTGCTGAGAAAATTCATTTGCTCCAGCATTTGCGGACATCTTAGTAGTAGCCAGAAGAGCTTGTGTGCTTAAACCCGAATTGGGCAGAGACTCAGGTTCACAACTCGCATGTCTTTTTGAAGTACGTCGAGGCAATATTGGAGTTCCTCTTTTCTTGGACTTTCTTGAGTCCATCAGAGCTTTGTTAATTCGTTTTTCTGTCACACATCCAGGAATCTTCTGCTCATTCAAGCTATCGCTTCCAAGAAAGGAAACAGCTATTTTATCACCTGTAACTCGAATTTCAGGATCCATATCCTCAAATCTCTTCTTAATGTCGGCCTTCCTTTCAACAAAGTTATCTGCAATTTCATACATATTTTTACGCAATGTCCTCTTCAAGAGAATCAAGAATGGCCTAATTTGACACACAGGTTCAAAACAATAGTTGAACTCCAGGCAAAATTTCACGTTGGTCATTCATTTAGGTCCACGTTGGTTGATATTATTTCGAGTTGGTCACTGAACTTAAATATTTAAAATAAGTTCATGTTGGTCATTCATTTAGTTATCACTCGTGTATTTAACCATTTTAAACAACTATTACCTTGGTTTAAGCTCTCAGACTCAGGTGTTCCTGAGCTGTTTCTATCACAGCTTTCTTTACCTACAAAATACAAGTCATATTTTAGAATTAGAAAGGAGGAAAATAGTATGCATATAGTAGACAATTCAACAAACTAATATATATCATCATTTAATTCCCAACCAAGGAAAAGCCGTCCACTGGTTTCAGGCTGCTCTGATAGAGTCTCGCCAACTTGAGATAAAGACTAGACAAAAAAGATGCACCATTAGAGAACTTGAATATTCAAATATAAATATGGGTATCACATAACGAAGCAGAGATTATTTAAGATTTAATATGGATACACGAGCAAATATATATTGTTTTTCATGCAAAGATAAAAATAAGGCTTAAGGTTTTATTGGAAACATTATTAAGAACAAATGTGAAGTATAATGTAAGGATTCAGCAAGCCATGATAGATTTTGCAAATATGATAGCCATCTACTTCATGAATGACATAAACTAAAAGGCACAACACGCAGCAGAATAAAAAAGAACATCCATTCATTGTATCCAAACACCCTAGAATAACAAATTTCTAACTTCACCTTTTACCCTCTCTCTCACTCACCCCAGTTCACTACTACTTACCTACCGTGTAAACACCGTCGTGGACCATGATAATTATCCAATCCACCCATTGGAGACAAAATTTGCACAAATAATTATGTCCTCTTTTTAAGAGCTTAATCTTTTAGATGATTTAAAGTTACATATAGTTAAATTTTTGTTTCAAATATGTTTGAATATGTTTCTTTTTGATGATTTAGAGTTGCACATAGTTAAATATTTGTTTCAAATATGTTCATTTTCTTATAAATCAAGAAATTTACTTATATTGAGAGTAAGATATGGGTTACTTAAAAAATAAGTAACTACTTTTTCAACTTTCACCAACCAAAATTGTTTCAAAAACTTCAGCAACTAATTCTAGATTTAAGTTCCTGATAGAGAACACCACCAATGTCACCCTCCCTCAGTCCCAAAACAACCAAAAAATACCCACCATCAATCATTTCCTGGACAACCACCTGCAGTATAACTTGAGCACCACTTACACCTAGATAAACTCCAAAAACTCCACAAGAAAAAAAAAAGTACAGCACCAACGCCCATCCTTCTAGACCTAGATTTTAGTGCCACTACTACTCCCAGGTTAAAACAATTATATCCAACGAAACATAAGATCCTTACCGAAAGAATTCAATTAACAAAATAAACTCACAAATACGATGATTTCCAGGAGCTTAACCACCTAAATAAAAAGAAAGAAAGAATGAATAGCCACCAATAATTGAGATGGAGGATGATAATTGGTTGTGGAGCTGATGACAATGCTCATCCATAGTAGCACGAATCTAATGTGGTTTCAAGGTGAAGAACTAATGTAATTGGATGATGGAACTACGTTGTTGGGGTCCGAGAACGACTGTGTAATTTTATAAGTGAACATTGTTTTGGGACATTCCTGAAAGGGAGCGGAAGCTAAGCTTATAGGGAAGATGGAAAATCTCACATAAATGAATAGAAACTCCAGAAAATTTTATTTCTTTCAACCGATACGGTATCAAAGGGCTTACAATGCTTTATATAGCGAAAACATCCATTCATTGTATCCAAACATCCTAGAATACTTTGTCAAAACCTAAGAGCTATGCACCAAAAAGCAAAAACCTTGAAATTAATTCTCTATATCATCTATTTCACCAAATTGTCCCAACAATAACTTAAATTTAACATATTAACTGCATCTTCTATCATCAGATACCAATCTCTCAACCCTTCAAATGTTATATGGTTCCTCTTCAGTAGAGTTTTTGTTAGGCAGGTCGTTTTTGGTGCAGTTTAGCAAAATATGGTAACCACTTGTAAAAAGTAATCCCCAGAATTTTAGAAAATGACCTTACATCCATATTTCCATCATTAGTATTCTCAAGCCACCATATCCTTCGGAGTGTTCTGTTGGTGTTTGCTAGCAAGCATACAGTCAAGTGCTCTACGTGCATTTTGCGTGCTTCGTGCCCTATGTGCATTTTATGTGCTTGTACACAATCAAGATACAGGCACGGTGTCACTGGTCCTCAATCCCAAAAAGATGTGATTAAGTACTTATGTATATAATGATGTAGTAACAAGTATGCATGAAATATAATGTTTTTCTTATATACCCATGATTACATAGTTATTTTAATAATTTTAGAGGAGTATTCTAGGAAATACTTTTTAACACTGCTCTCATTAAATCCAAACTTATTTTTAAGTAGAAACGGAATGCATCAATTTAATACTATCAGTCTAACATGTCTTGTATTCAAACATAAACATTGACCTAGCATAAAGTTCCATAATTCAGCTAATAGAAATACATCATCAATCCATAGGATGAAGATTACGCCTCGTATAAATCATAAGATGCATTCAAATCCAAATAAACTCGCTGAAGAGTAAATGATCAAACGTAACATGAAACAACTCAAGTTTAACCCAGCAAGGAAAATACGGATAAAAAGCATTGCCAAAAAAGTAAATGCTAACTTTAATTTGTTTGGTTGTGTTTCCAGTGTGATTGACAGTTTCGAGATATTTAGTCACTGTCGGCTTCGTATAGAACTTCCTTCCTGTTGATGGCTCAGTATATACCTGCCATTGTGACAAAGTACAATATCATTAGAACTTGGACCGTCATGTAAATCTAACTAAAAATGGACATTAATTTCCATTGATTGGTGAAAGATTTAGAGATACAGGAGATCCTATTCAGAAAAAAGAAACTTCAATGTTAGAAATGACAGATTGTCATTTATGGAACAGGCCATTGGCTTTCTAAATTCCATATCTGGTAAATAACTAAGTCTGTTGCAAATCAATGTCTAAAAAATAAAAATATTAAGCAGTATAAAAAGGTGCCTTTGTATGCCCATTATATCATGATATCTGCAAACTTCATGGTACTTGTTTCAGAAACCATTAATGTTTTTCATGATGTGGAATTATTGCACACAATGATGAAGTAGTATAGAAACTACTTCATCTGTTTTCAATAGCTTGGTCTGATTGGCACAACATCTTGTGTCAATACTTGACACTAACAAATTCTAACTGCACCGTCAACAACCTCACTCACTCACCCCAATTCACTACTACTTAGTACCTGCTATGTAAACACCGTCATGGACCATGATCATTACCCAATCCCCCCATTGGAGACAAAATTTGTATAAATATATCTGTCCTCTTTTAAGAGCTTAATCTTTTAGATGATTTAAAGTTACATTTATTTAAATTTTTGTTTCAAACAAGTTTGAATATGTTAATTTTCTTATAAATAAAGAAAGTTAATTAGCCCATGTTTGGCCTTATTTTCAAAAACATTGTTTTGAATAGTGAATATTTTGAGAATTTATGGTTAAAAAGTAAAGAAAAGTTTTGGGTTCGTGTGTAGAATATTTCATTGTGTGAATGCGTGAATGAAAATAAATAGGAGAAAAAAGAGTGTTGAAAAAATGAGAAACAAATATTGACGGTAAGATATGAGTTACTTCTAAAATAAGTAACATTTTTTTTCTCTAACTTTCACCAACCAAACTTGTTTCAAAACTTCAACCACTAATCCTAGATTTATCCTAAGTTCCTAATATAGAACACCACCACCGTCACCCTACTTCAGTCCCAAAACAACAAAAAATACATTCACCATCAATCCTGGACAACCACCTCCAGTATCACTTGAGCACCACTTACACCTAAACAACCTCCAAAAACCCGTAAGAGAGAGAAGAAAAGTACAGCACAAACCTCATCCTTCTAGACCTGAATTTTAGTTCCACCACTACTCCCAACTTCAAACAATTAAATCCAATTAAATATAAGATCCTTAGCAAAAGAATTCACTTAACAAAATAAGCTGACAAATATGATGATCCAACAGTTTAATCACCTAAATGAAAAGAAAAAAAATAAAGAAAGAATGAATAGACACTGATCATTAAGATGGAGGATGATAATGAGCTGTAGAGATGGTGACAATGCTCATCCATAGTAGCACGAATCCAATGTGGTTCCAAGGAGAGGAACTAAAGAAATTAGATGATGGAACTCTATTATTGGGGTTGGGGTCCGAGAACGAATGTGTATATTTATAACTGAACATTGTTTTGTGTTAGGCTGTGATGCCAGGTCAGTCCAACATTAAGCAATGATGATAAGGCCTTTTGGCCCAGACAAATTAACAATTGCCCAATAACCTTATTGAGACAGCCCACAACCGAAGCCCAAAACCAACCGGATAACTCGAATTCTCAAGACACGCTTTTAGTGTTGTTTGAATGGAGAGTGTCATTTACTTGGGTACGTTGGATTCATTTCTGATGAATGGTTGGTGCTGCGAGTATAAATGATTCTTGTTGCCTTGCGGGGATTAGATTATATTATTTGTTGAGGCACCTCTTGGTCTAGAATATTCCGTGTGGGACCCTTCTTCGTTCTCTCTTTCTGTCATCTTCTACTTCTATGTAGTAGAATCCATTAAACTGAATGAAAAATAAAGACCGTGTGATCTCTTGGTGAGTAAATCATTTGGTATGGTGTGAGTTCTACTTGCCATTGAAGTAACTCGACTAGCATCTGGTTCTGGTAAGGGTTTGGGTTTGTCCGGTGCTTCTTTGATGACACATAAGGGTACAATGGACTAGGCCTAAGATTTGTGAAATCTAGATGTCGGTTGGTTCGATAAAGGTTGTTTTTGGTGTATTTATTTCTATCTGTATTTGTGCATTTGGCAATTTGTATAAATAGTGGTACATAATGAGGCTTCGATCAAGTTTCTGTCACTAGAAAACTAATTTTCGGGCGACAAACTTCGATCGATTTGAAATCTGTCAAAACCTTAGGTCATATTTTTCTAGATCGGTGTGGATCTTGGTACTAATAACACGATCTGAAAGGGAAACGTTGGTTTTTGTGTGCTTCTTGAGGTGAAATCCTAGATTTGGGTTTCAAGTGTGAAAAACCTAAACTTATTTGATACTTGTCTGTGATATCTGGTAAGGAAAACGTTTAGGTGGTTACATTATAGGACCACCATTCTAGTTTGCATTTTCTAACCCTAACTCGGTATTTCTTGTTTTGAAATAGATATTTTCTTGGAATTTTTTTTGTCATAATAACGGTGTTTAATTTAGTATTAGCTATCTTACCCTTTATTCTTGTGTAATTTTTGGTCTCTGAGTTATTATCAAATATGTGCTCGAGTTGAGCCTTGACATGAGAACTTGAGCCTCAAAAAATCTTGGTGAACTTGGGTATTG
>CAIGRO010244052.1:0-17250 GCA_903798355.1 Fraxinus baroniana
TGGATTTCTGAAGGTGGATATTGACTTGGACCAAGGTTAGTCTTTTGATCGTTTTCGTTAATTTAATTTTCATTGTTATTACTTCGTTATTTACAATTGTTTGCATACAAAAACCCCCCCTAATCATTGTACGAGCATAAAATATTAACTTACACACTCTTCGTGGGATCGACCCTTACTTTCACTACCACATTAATTTTAGAGGTTTAAGGACTATTTTTGGGTGCCTACGACATCACACCACATGCATTCATCCATCTCATGCATATCATGAGTTCATTTGTCTTATATCGAGGTTTTGACTTTGATTGTCTCAATTCTTTCTGATGCCCCCAAAGAGAGCACATACTACTCCATCCACCCCTAGTGCTTCTACTTCTTATAGTCGAACTAAGTTCATCTCCGCTATTGTCCAAGATTTTTTGGGCTGCAGTTTTCTCTTTTCCCCATCCTTTTGAGCGCGAGGTCATCATGTCTGACCTGTTCCCCGACTTCATCGCTATCTTCACTTCCCGGGGTTGGGAGCCACTTTCAGTTGAGTTGACACCTCCTCCTAGTCTGTTAGTTCAGGAGTTTTATGCTAACATCTATCATGTTAGTGGTTCTTCGTTTAAGGTTTTTCTTCGGGGTTGAGTAGTTAAGATTACTCTGGACGTCATTTTTAGCCTTATTCGTATTTCGAGAGTCATCCACCCCCTATTTCCATATCTTACTCCCGATTTACTTCCTTCGAACACTTTAGTCCGTTTCACGGTGCTTAACACACTGGTGGAGGGTGGTCCAAGTGCAATCACATTGGATCGTTACCCACTGACCGAGAGATCTTGTTGCGCATTGTGTACACAAATCTGTGGCCAATTTCTCATACTTCGTCATTACCTACAGAGAAGGCTCGTTTCCTCTTAACCCTACTGCATGGCAATTCTATTGATCTTCCTTCTTTCAATGCCAGCAGATTTTGAGGGCATTCAGGACCATGGGAACTCAGGTTAGGCTACTTTATGCTTGTCTGATATATAGGTTAGTCATAACCTTACGAGCTAGTTTTCCAGAAGGGGTACCGAGGTAGGTTTCTTGGTCGATTGGCTATACCACCATCTCCCAGATTCGGTCTCATGCTTCATTTAAGCCACCATAGCCAGTTGACACGACTGTTCCTACTAATTATATCGATGACCTGATCTCTTTTGACCCATTCAATTTTTCTTTTACTCTTCCACCCTCCGATATCTCGTCCACTACTTTAGCTCCTCCCCCTCCTCTTCCTCCTCTTGAGTTTGCTTCTTCAACGTCTACTCCTATCGACCCTTCGATTGCACTGTTGGGATAGATGGTCGTGCTTATCGAGTAGCAGACTTGTATGATGGTAGAGATCACACAGCTGTAGGCTACTATTGATCAACACGCTGCTGAGTTTGCTACGCTTCGGAGTGCTATTGGATACTTACAACATAGAATTCGTTGGATACACCGTCACCGGGATGACAATGCTGCGCCTGAGTAGAGGACAGATTCAGATGATGCTATCAGTGCTTCATAGATTTAGGCTTACCCTTTGTCATTGTGTGGCAAAAGGGGGAAGTAGAGTAGATATGCAGTTTTTGTATAGTTTTGTTGATAGGGAGAGTTTGTATCTAGATTTTTATGCTTACATGATGTGTAAGATTTTTCTAAATCTGGATCTAATCAACATTTTGCCATATATAAAATTGATATCATATTTTTTTTTTATTTAACTTTTTTATTTGCATTTTATGTCTGAGGGGTCGTTGACATAGATTCATTTACCTACTGCTTAAACACTTTGAGAGTTTGTAGTTATGGGAGCAAATGCATATTTGTTTAATTTCAGTTTCGCTAAATTAAGTTTTTGATGTTTTGATCGTGTTAATTCTTCGATTTGGTATTTTGGGTTGTATTGATACTATGTCTTAGTTTAATTTGTGATATAAAACTGAAAAATATGTTTCGTGGGTTACAATTGCTTGAATGACACTTACAATTGAACTGTTTGAACTGTGATGATCATTGATCTTGTTTTTCACATATTTTATACTGTATTTGAGTTGTCTATTTCAAGAAACAGATACTGCAGAGTTCGTTCAAGACAGTTTGTAGTTGTAGGGCGTGTCATTGTCTTGTGTCTGTAACTTTCATTTGATTACTGCCTTGACTTAGATAAGTGTTTTGTCATAAATGTCAAAGGGGGAGTATTTTAGGTTTTAGTTGATTTTGTAATTGGCTCATTTTGTGGACAAAATGACTTAATTAGATTGGATGTAAAAGTTCAAAGAGTAATGTGCAATATGTTAAAAGTTGGTTATTAGGTCTAAGGTTTCGAGTTTGGAACAAGGAGGAAAACAGCATGAATTTTCGCTGGACTGTCGCCAAAGGTTGACTCGAGCTACAAAAGCAGAAATATTGTCGCTAGACCATTGCCTCTCCTTTGCTCGACTGACACACTATCGCTAGCTCCTCGCTTGAGTGACATGTTTACATAGGAAATTTTTATTTCGCGTTTTAAAGGTTTTTTTCCCGGCCCATTTTTTTCTACCCTACCTATAAATATCAAACAGCCTCAAAACTAGTTTTTCAAGGTTGAACAATAAGTAAACACTATGCTGTCAATATTCTTTCATCTTCATAGCTTTCAACGTTCATGTTTCTTTGAGATTCGTTCTTGGTAGTTAGAAAAATATCAAATCCAACAAATACCAAAAAACACACTTTCTATCTGTTAGAGGTGTTGAAGATGAAGGAAGACGACTGAAGTTCCAGTCTGTGAAGAACGGGTTGTTCTTCGTTATAGACAATTCTACCAAGCTAGGGGTTGCTGTAGGATAGCGGGGTTTTAGGAAAGCGTTGCCTATTGCAACTGTAATTGGTATAGGAGAGCACAGAATTCAGGAGATCAAATAGCACGTGTCGTTGTCTAGTCTGGTAGACTGTAAGTAAAGAATTGTTTATAGTGAATTGACTAGCAAAGTTCCCAGAGTTTTTCCCAGTTAGGTTTCTCCGTGATCATACCGTTGTTCATTTACTGCTTGATATATATTGAATGTATGATATACGGTACTTAAACTTAAGGTTAAACTGACATGCATGATTAATTATCTAGAGATAATTAATTGATGACTTGTTGCTAATTAGTTAATTAATTTTTAATTCCTATATTACACCTATTCACTCCCCTCTTGGTGTTGTCAAGGTCAACCTTGCGTTTCTCAGTTTTGTAGGAGAGTTCTGACCAGTCGAATAAGGACACATGGTTACTTGTGTCATAACTAATTTTTATTAGATTTCTTTTAATTTTTTTAAACTACCCTCCCAAATTACGAAATATGCCATTTCAAATTTAATTTTTACTCTTTTTCTCTTACTTTTCACCGAATTAAGTTTTCGTTATCTCTCTTTTACATTTTATTCGAAAGCTTTGTATACTCATTTAAACTTGTTGGGGATGGTAAGTATATGTAAATGGTTGTAAAGGCAAAAAGATATTCAAGTTTAATTTACAGGAACGTAATTAAACTCTAGAAAGTGAAAAGAATGAAGATAAGAAGAATAAAAACAAAATGTAAACTGAAATTCGAGGTAAGTGAAAACACTTTATCCTTAAGACAATATTGTCCCGCAACGGTGCTAACGGACTATGGCACTTATCTCCTAAAATATAACTGATACAACTTGTGGTAGAAGCCCTCCAAACCACAAGTAACAACGAACTTAGAACGAAATCTTCTTTCTACACGAAAAATAGTTTTAAAATGTCTTTTGGAGAGTATTTTTCAAGAGTTTTTAAAATAATGCTCAATACAAATGATATGTGATGCTCAATGGATGTCCAAAGGGTCCTTTATGCTCTCTCGAGCGATAAAGTTAGCAATTTCTCAGCCCGTATATCCTCTTTTCTATCCAACTTTGGACCGCAATTTCTCATTCATTCGGAATAGTTTTGAAATTCTAAATATAGAACATGTAAGACTATTTATATTTATAATTTGACTATCGGATCAAGATCGAATATTTGGTCGAAGTTGACACAAAAGTTACTTTTTCATACTTAATTTCATTATCCAAACCAAATTTTAACAATCCCCCACATGAATGAAAATTCGAATATGCTCTTGCTATGCAGAAATATGATACATTGTAGAGAAAGATCAGAAAAACACTGCATCAGGTAAGGTGGCTTCCAATCTTGAACCTTACTTAGTGAAATACTATCGGATTTACTTGGCTATTTGGTGAACATGATGTCTTAAACCATTCATCTATTGGTATAAACCAAGACAATAATACTCACACAAATATCTTTCCTAAATCGTTCACGATTCTCATTACTTGGTTCATTTTGGCCCTTACCACTCTTGGGTTTCATAAGTGTTTAGAATATTTAAGCCTTTGAACAATTTTCATTAAGGCAGCCTCACCTCACACTTTCATAGGTGAACTCCTATTGAGAGTATTCTATCCTACTCCACTCGACTTAATCAAAATATAGGAATCATTAAAAGGATATTTTAACATTATCATTCTGCAGAAAGCACTTTTAATTATCATAGGAATGGGTTAGAAAATATCTTCCCAAGTGCTTTATTGAATTTTCATAAGTTAGTTGTCCCCTTGAACTAAGATCTTGGGATTTCCAGTAAAAAAGGTAGGGTTATCATTACAAAGATCCTTACATAGTAGGCTTTAATCTCATTCATTTCGATAGACAACGTACTTGATCTCTTGGTAAACTTTTAGTAAGTGGATCGGTGATGTTCTCCTTTGATTTCATATAATCTATAGATATGATACCATTAGAGATCAGTTGCTTAATAGTATTGTGTCTACGATGTATATGTCTAGACTTACCATTATATGTGCTGCTTTGAGCTCATCCAATGGCCAATTTACTACCATAATGTATACTAATTGCATGTACTGACTTAGGCCAACATAAACTATCTTTCAAGAAGTTACGAAGCTAATTTGCTTCTCCCCCAACTTTATCCAAAGCAATAAACTCTAATTCCATCATTGATCGAGCTATATACGTTTGCTTTTGTCGATTTTCATGATATAACAGTTCCACCAATTGTAAATACATAACCACTAGTAAACTTAGAATCATTTATATCGGATATCCAATTTACATCACAATATCTTTCTAATACCACATGATATTTTGTAAAGTGTAACCCATAGGTTAAAGTATACTTCAAGTTTCTAAGAACCCTGGTTAAAGCCTTCCAATGATCATGGCTAGGATTAGTTGTGAATATACTATGTTTATTCACTGCAAAATGCTATGTCCGGTCGAGTACAGTTTGTAATATACATAAGACTGTCTATAACTTGTGAATACGTTAGTTGTGACATACATTTACCTGTATTTTTTACTAAGTATAAACTTGTGTCAATAGGATTTTTCGCAGGACTTTCCTCAATTGCATTATACCTTTTAAGTATACTCTCAATGTAATGGGGTTAGGAAAGTATAACTTCTTCTGATGTTGTAGAGATCTTAATCCCTAATATTACATCAGTCACACACAAGTCTTTCGTGTCAAAATATTTTGTTAAGATTCTCTTGGTGTTTAGTAGTCTTTCGTGACTATTAGCCTTATTAGCCATTATCAACATGTCGTACATATAGACATACAATCACGTAGGCCCTTGGTGTATGTTTAATGTATACACGCATGTCACACTCATTTATCTTAAACCCATTAATCAACATTGTTTTGTCAAACTTTTGATATCATTGTTTAGGAGTTTGTTTCAAACCATACAAAGACTTAACTAATTTACAAATCTTTTGTTTGTGGTTAGCATAGACGAACCATTCGAGTTGTTCCATGTATATCTTTTCTTCTTACTCGCCATTTAAGAATACAATCTTTACATGCATCCATATGATGGATTTCAAGGTTATATAATGTTGTAATAGCAATTAACAGTCTTATCGATTGATTTTAGTTACGGATGAGTTGGAATCAAAGAAGCCAAGTCCTTCTTTTTGTCTATATCCCTTAAAAATCAATCTACCTTTATATTTGTCAATTCATCCATCCTATTTTAGTTTCCTTTTGAAAGTTCATTTACACTCTAAAGGCTTGTTCCTAGAAGGCTTGTCAATTCTCAAGTATGGTTTTACATTATAGAATTTATCTTGCTATTGATAGCTTATATCCAATGCGGTGCTTCCGGTGTAGACATTGCTTCATCGAAAGTTTTTGATTCATTTTCTGTCATACAGGTTAGAAAATCTGGGCCAAATAAAGTAGATATTGTAGCCCTTTTATTACACCTTGGTTCTTCCTCCTGTGAGTGCCATTGCCATTTGTAGTATCATAAGTACTCTTATTTGAACTTGCATATTCCTTACTTTTATATGGAAAAATATTCTCATAAAAATGGTGCATTTCTTAATTCAATTGTTTTTTTTTTTCATATACATCTTGAATTTCAGATTTATGTACGAGGAAATGATATGCACTACTATTATTGACGTACCAATAAATATGCAATCAATCGTTTAGGACCAATTTTTACTTGTTTAGGCTTACGTACTTCAATCTTAGCTAAAGCCCTTCCCACACTTTCAAGTATTGGTAAGAAGAAGGATGAGCTTTTCATAGTTCATATGGAGTTTCTTCCATTTTCTTAAGGGGTATCTTGTTAAAAATGCTATTTGCCAATAGAATAACTTCTCCCCACAAGTTTTGAGGTAGACCCAAACGTATCAACAGTGAGTTCATCATTACTTTAAAAGTTTTATTTTTCGTTCAACAATACCATTTAATTCATGTGAGTAAGATGTCGTTGTTTAATGAATGATTTCATGTTCGGAATAATATTCTTCAAAAGGTGTCCCGTATTTACCACCTCCATCACTACGAATACTTTTGATTCATTTATCAAGTTGACTTTCAACTTCCTTCTTATAATATTTAAATACATCTAAAGCTTTGTCTTTACTTCGTAGTATAAAGATATAACAATACTTTGTACAATCATATTTGTACAATCATCAATGAAAGTTATAAAGTATTTCTTATAGCCTTTAGTTTGAACAAATTCCAAGTCACATATATCGCTATGTATTAACTCTAAAAGTGTCATGTTCATTTGAATTGAGTGAAAAAGGTGTTTTGGTCAACTTTGCTTTAACACATACTTCACACTAATGATTATGATCAATCTTAAGCATCGGAATTAAATTTTGAATCATAAGTTTGTTCATAGATTTATAATTGACTTGCCTTAATCGACTATGACATAAACAAGACAGGTCAAGCATATAAGTAGAATTCATAGTTTTTTTCATAATACTTTGTTTTGGTACAATTGTAAGAACATTCCAATTGTAAGTATATTTTACCAATATACATCTCATTCTTAATGAGTACAAATTTATCGAATACGAATACAAGTTTAATGCCATTTTTGCTAAGTAAAGACCCGGATACAAGATTCTTGCGAATGTTCGATACATGTAGGACATTGTTGATGATGAGTTCTTAACCGAATGTCATCTTTAAAGTAACTTTCCCTTGTCCTTCAACTTAGAACTTGCAGAATTTCTCATAAAAAGTTGTTCTCCATTTAACTTTTTGTCGTTAGAGAACATAGTCGTGTCTGTACAAAATGTGATGGGTAGCACCAATATCAACCCACCATTCCCTTGAATTTCGAATATTGTTACATTTAGAAACAACCGATGAAAGATTCATCTTACGTATCCCTTCAGAAAAGGGTGTCTCTTTCAACCACATTTGCTTGTACGTTTTTCTTATGCTTTCGACATTCATTAGAACGGTGTTCAACTTTTCCAAAATGTAACAGTTGCCTTTAAACTTTTTGGCATTCTTGGAGTTGTCTCTTTTTGGTATCACACCAGAGATCTTTTGTTTCTTATTAACAACCTTCGAACCACTTTCAATAAAATTTACTCCAAGTTGAACAATAGATTTCCTTTTGGTGTTTCTATTATATTCCTCGATCCTCAATCAGACTATCAATTCCTCCAAATTCATCTCCTTATGAGATAGTTCTTGAAATCTCTTCACATAGGAGAGAGTTTCTCAATGATTGCTGCAACGTGGAAGGACTCACTCAATTCCATCATTTCAACATATATATCATAAAGTAGAACTCGGAGTTCTTGTACTTGACTTATCACGGTTTTGAAGTCTACCATTTTGTAGTCCAAAAACTTGCCAACAATGAACTTCTTTGTTCCAGCAACCTTGGTCTTGTACTTCATTTCCAATGAATTCCATAGATAATTGACCTAATCCATTGAACTATACACTCCATAAAGTGTATTATCCAATCTATTTAGGATATAATTTTTGCAAAGGAAATCCGAATGCTTCTTGCATTTAACGCAATAATCGACTCACGATTATTTTCTCCTTCTTGTACAACAGGAGCTCTTTCTTCTAGGAACTTTGCCAAATTCAAAATAATAAGATAAAACATCATTTGTTGCCATCTTTTAAAATTCACCCCTCCTAACTTTTTCAGTTTTTCCCATGTGGGATGTGAAAGTTTGATATAAGTATGGCCAAAGGTGGAACCACATGGTTCATACCATTTATTGTTTGACTTGAAATAGTCTCAACAGGATTCATTTATGTTATAAACAAAAGTTCAACGTACAAAAATATAGAAAGAAAGGAATAGCACACAAAGATTTATGCCAAAGATGAAGAAAGGTTGTAACAACCAAAAAGGGGTATTGTCTTATGTTTTCCAGGGCGGTAAGTATATGTAAATGGTTGTTAAGGCAAAGAAAATATATCAAGTTTAATTTGTAGGAGCGTAATTAAACTCTGGAAAATAGGAAAAATGAAGATAAGAAGAAGAAAAACAAAATGAAAACTGAAATCCAAGACAAATGAAAACATTCTCTCTTTAAGACAATATTGCCCCGCAATGATGCTAACGGACTATGACACTTGTCTCCCAAAATACAATGGATACAACTTATAGTAGAAGCACTGTAAACCATAAGCAACAATGAACTTAGAACGAAATTTTCTTTCTACATGAAAAAATGGTTTTAGAATGAATTTTGAAGAGTATTTTGCCAACGTTTTTAATGTAATGCTCAATGCAAATGATATAGAATGCTTAATGGATGTCAAAAGGGTATTTTATATAGAAGAGGAAAGGTTGTGAGTGAAATGGCGCGCCCCAAGCTCAGCAATCTTTGCCAAAGGTCGTAGCATTTGCTGTCGTTAGTCTGTCACTGACCTCTTATTCGAGCGACAATAACACATTTTCATTAGAGCTTTTCTTGCTCGCTTCTCGCTAGAGCGATTGACAAGCTATAGAATTAGTCATTTCTCAGTCCATATATCCTCTTTTCTATCCAAGTTTGGATCGCAATTTTTCATTCATCCGGAATTGATTTTGAGATTTCAAATATACAATGACGATCTACTCGACAATAAGAACAAATTAGTCTATTTATATTTATAATATGACTATCGGATCAAGTCCGAATATTTGGTCGAAATTGATACAAAAAGCTCTTTTTCATACTTAATTCATAGTCTAAACCAAATTCCAACAGAACTTAAATAGCTAAAATATAATTTCATTAAATTAATTCATTACATAACACACCAGACCTATTGTTTTCGGAATTGTTTTTCGCGATCGTGGTTCTTTATGAATCTTGACTGCAACACGCACGTACACACTCCCAAATTGCGTTTTAGTTACGTCTTCTTCAAGCGTTTCAGTACTAAATTAACCTGCAAGTTTTGGTGACATTTTTATTAAATATTATGAACAAATTTTAGCACTACAAACTTACCAAAAATTAATTGGTTAAATCCCATAGAATCTACTTGAGATTTACGAAATCCAAGAAAATTATAATCTCACAAGCATGATCCAGTAATTCGCATCAGATTATGATAATTACTAAAAGGATTATGATATTATAACACAATCTCAAATCACCTTTGCCATTAACAAAAACCCAATAGTAAGCATTCACATTATTACATATCATTTTACGCAACAAAAAAAGCACAAAAATTAGTATATGTAGTGTAGAAGACAAATTAAACATGCAGGGAAACGAAAATCCATTCTAGTTATTATCATGGTTGATTCCTTTGCTCGGTCCGGACGGAGGGATTATATCCTTAGCAAGCATGGCTTTCACTGGTAGATCATACACCATTCCAACCTCAATCCTGTCAACCTTAAAATCTGTCTTCTCATTTAATGGTCTGCCTAAGGAAAGTTGGCAAATCATTAAACAAATGAAAAAGAGTGCGATGAATTGATAGAGCCTATTTTCTAATTTTTCCATTTGATGGATTTGAAAGATCTTAAAATGGTGTTTGTGAATAAAGTGAAAGAAAATATTGGAATAGGGCTCTTTGCCTTTGGGGTGGCTTTTATATACAATGTAAGGTATACCGACGGGTTAAAAGTCACAAGTTTTGACATGTTTGGAGTTGACTATTTCAGTGTGAAACATCGTCATATTTAAGCCCAACCATATTAGGTTGACTGTATTAAATAGATGTGTACGAAATATTAACATAATTTTAATTCATTTTTCCATTAATTATATCTAGGTCTAATATTGCCTAGCATATCTTACCAAATATGTCTTTTTCTGCTCAAAATTGGTTGAGATTTATGAATGTCTCATTAGAAATATGTTCAGATATAAAAGTTCATTAAAATCTCATGAACAAAGCCATATGTATATAAATAAGTTTCACTGAAATTTTAACACACTCACATGGGATGGGCCCATCCAAGGTAATAAAAAATTGTCAAAAAAATCTCACCACCCCCCTCTATTGTGAGGTATCGGTGGGGTTCCTGTACCCACAGCATAACTAAAATCTTATGTCATTAGTGAAGGGCTTATAATACTTTGAGGTGCTTAATCCAAATTTACCATGCGAGTAAGCTAGTTGTGTTCAAGGTTGTCGACATAATAACATCGGAAAAATTTGATTATCATTGCATCCTTTCACTTCTAAGGAAAGACAATTTAATTTTTTCGCTGGATATATGAAGGTGAATCTGATATTAATGACAATTGTCATTTGTTGGTGAAGTCTCACAGCCTTCTTTCTTTACATGTATGACAAACTCTTGGACACGGCCTGAAATATGGACCTTAAACAACTGTTCATCGATCACGTGATTCTAAAAGTGTACGAATCGTAAAAAATAGTAACAATGAGCTTTTGAGTTCAAGTATATAGTACCCACAAGATCTAAGTATTTGCTACTAATTTTATCATATTCTAGCTCCAATCTAAATTTATTTAGTAACCAATTATCAAATTCAATACTTTATATTTTTAACTAAATTAATCTAGTCTATGAAAGTTTAACAAGTTTGTGAAAACCTTTAGGATTAAGTAGTTAGAAATTTCGATTTCACTTAGGTTATTTAACATTTATATAATCCAAGTTCGTTCAACTCGTTTTCCATATGTATTAACGATCGAAATAATCCATTTTAGTTTGTAATCTCTCTCGAGCACAATTAACTCTATCCACATGATTGTATTTACTATATTTCTATGTAAATTCACACACATTTAAAAAGATATCATTTAGTAATTCAATTATGATTGCATAAATTTTAAAGTGTCTCTCAATCTCTGAGTGAATTGCTCAAATAGTCACTGAACTGTATGCCATGCTTCCAAAATGTCATTGAACTTTCAAAATCACCCAAGTTATCACTGAACTTTATAAAAGATTTTCACGAGATCACTGAACTGTTAAAATCACCCCATTCATCACTAAACTTTGTAAAATATTTCGCAGGGGTCACTAATTCAGTGATCTCCTATGAAATATTTTGCAAAGTTTAGTGATCCCTTAGAATTTTTTTGCAAAGTTCAGTAATGAATGGAGTAATTTTTAAAGTTCAGTGACCTCGTGAAAACTTTTTTACAAAGTTCGGTGATGAATTTGGTAATTTTTTAAAGTTGAGTGATCCCTTAGAAACTTTTTGCAAAGTTCAGTAATGAATTGAGTGATTTTTAAAGTTCAGTAACCTCGTGAAAACTTTTTTACAAAGTTCGGTGATGAATTTCGTAATTTTTTAAAGTTCAGTGACCCATTGGAAGCATGACATAAAGTTGAGTGACCATTTGGACAATTCACTCCTCAATCTCTTATCAAAATTTATATTACTTATTGCACGAACTAGACAAATCTCAATATTGAGCAACTGAATATCAATCAAGGACTTTCAATTGTTCATTGATTTATTGTTTATCTCATGGCCAATTATGTTTTTCAATCTTCGAATTCCAAATTGAGGTATAGATTTAAAGAAACCTATGTATATGAATGTATAATTTAGCCTCAAGATTGTATATCTAGTCTCCCCATTTGATTGAATGAAAAGAATCATATTTATAGGTCTTGATTTATGTCTAAAATAGAGTCCCTGAACCACAATTTTAATCAAATTAGTATATCCCAAATTGCTAAAAATTGTAGTTTCACTTCTGTAATTCGGTTCATGTTTTCTCTTTTGTTTGGATTGAGTCCTCTTATTATCACGAGTACTACGGTCGAAAATTGAATCCTTAGTATGTCATCTCATTACACCAAGCGATACCTACATCAAAGAGCATAGGATGTTTTCTTGTACTACTTCACACATTATTGATTTACAGGAATATATAGGGTTAAAAATGACGACGAAACAAGAAAGTAATTTTGGACCACAATAGTGAGTGCCCACATTATTACATATCGATGCGACATAAAAACCACAAAATCTAAATATAGAAGACAAATTAAACATGCATAAAAATCACAAACCGTTATAGTTATTGTCATCATTTATTATTTTGCTCGCTCCAGACAAAGGGACTATAGCTTAAGGTAGGACAGCCTTCATCGATAACTTATACACCATTCGATCTTAATCCTATCAACCTTAAATATGTTTTCTCATTCAATGGTCTGCCTAAGGGAAGTTAGCAAATCATTAAAAAATCCAAAAAGAGTGTGATGAATTGATAGATCCTATTTGTTTATCCATTTGATGGATTTTGAAATAGTTATGAAATTAGACTCCGCGTCCTCTTTACGGTGCAACGTATTTCAACTACTCTGATGAACGAACGTTACCTGCAAAAATGAGGTTGGGGCTTTCTCTCCCGTTATACCTTCATCATGAGAATTAGTAGGTTGTTTTGGAACGTATGAAGAGGAAATAGAAAGGGTATTCAAACAGCTAGAGTTTCAAGATCCGTACCTATCTTGTTTTAAGAATATTTGTAGATGTCTGAAGCCATATAACTGTCGGACGGTTATTTTGACATATGTCCCACATAATACCTCCCACAACCCCCCAAATCCTGAGTGGTGGATCTCTACCTTTACAACGGTTGGTAGTATTCATAATAACCGCTGGTCGGTTCCCATTTGATTGAACTTCATGCTTTCCAACCAAGTTCTCTCAAGAAACACATTGGTTCATAAGTATTTGAACCAAAACTTGAAAATTGGACAAGATCTTCCAAGCGAAGTGGTGGTTCTTGAGATTCCAAAATGCTATAATATTTATAATTCCCAACTTAAACTGGACAAATCACTTAGGATATTCGATCGTATTGACAATTATATCTATAGTGGCCCTAGGCCCAAGAAAGGCTTCTAGGGTCCGACCCCCGTGAGATTGATGTATACAAAGACATTATGGATGGTGGCTTTTGATTCCCCAACCATCCCTTTTTCATATCAATGTTTAACGAATTTCACCTCACCCCTAGTCAAATAAACCCTAACGCGTGGAGGAAGGCATTGTATTTCTTGTACGTTTGCCTTAGTAAGAAGATCTTACTCTTAGCAGACCTCTTTAGTTATGTCTTTGAGATGCNTAGGGTCCGACCCCCGTGAGATTGATGTATACAAAGACATTATGGATGGTGGCTTTTGATTCCCCAACCATCCCTTTTTCATATCAATGTTTAATGAATTTCACCTCACCCATAGTCAAATAAACCCTAACACGTGGAGGAAGGCATTGTATTTCTTGTACGTTTGCCTTAGTAAGAAGATCTTACTCTTATCATACCTCTTTAGTTATGTCTTTGAGATGCGTGAGCTAACTCAGTATAATGCATTTGTTTTCTTCACATCTAAAGTCCCCTTACTCTTTCCCAAATTTAGGAATCTCAACAGCGGGTGAAAATCTAGGTTATTCTTTATTCAACCGTCTGAGATTCAATTCTCTTTCAACGCCAATTGGAGACATCATCAAATCCGTCTTTTTAATAGTCAAGTCGAGCTTATTCATCTTCTAATAGCGTAAATCCAGCAAGTGACTGATACACATCCCCTTGCACCCGATCTCGGGTCAGTTTTGACTATGAGAAATATGTTGATAGTGGGGATTAGACGACCTACCAGTAAGTCTTCTTGTCATGCTCGTGCTTTTACACTTGTATATTTTCTTACTTGTTATTCTCTCTTATTTTGCCTGATAAACTCAATCTTGTGCATGCAGATATGGACTTTGATTTAGATGAGGTATTGAAGTTTCTGCCCGGACCGGGGAGCGATGAGGGATTTATATGCAGGTATGAAATTCGACATGGAGGAGACCATGGATTCCATACTCGAGTACGGGCACGAGAGTGGTATCAAGCTAACTCTGATTCCATTAAAAATAAAATTACTGATGGAGAGGCAATGTATCATGACATCGAAGAGACATCTTAACCATTGATGAGCTCGCTAAATCTATTCCACCGCCCAAGACTAGAGGGGACAGCTCAAGTCGTGTCGGGTTCAAGCCCTTCCCCTCCCAGATTTTGGATTTTTCCTACTCAGGGCTATTCCGAGTGCTCAGGTCTTTGGTTATACTTACCCGTACCAGAGCAATTGCCAAGCAAAATGCTAATGACGTAGAAAGTTTTTGGCAATCTACACTCAAAGGGGATGCATCCTGCTATACTTAATCATTTTTGCTGGTTTATTCTCTCGAGCATGCCTAATGGTTGTTTATCATTTTGCCTCTTTGCTTGTTAGGTTGTAACCTTACAAACTGGACTTGTTGAGCTGAACTGCCATCAATCATCGACATTAAAAGTTCTTGCAGAAGAAAAGAAGAAGGAAGCTCACCACTACAGAAATTTAGTTTCTTCTTTAAAGAAGTCTCTTGATGCTTTAGAGGCCCGGACTTGCGAGCAAGAGACGAAAATTGATAACCTGCAATCTATTTTAGCTTGAGCTCTCGAGGAGGCGGTAGAGTGATAGAAAGCTTCAATGGAGTATGCTAAGGACCTGGAGCCATCTATGGAGAAGTATAAATCGTCATCCGATTATGCTAAAGTCTTACATTCATACGAGGGAAAGGCGATGGTGGCATAATCAATTATACCAAGGAGTTGTTATTTTTCGAACACCCTTCGGGTTTCGATAGTTTTTTAGCTCAATGCAAAGGAAGAGAGATTGGAGCCCCTGAATCTAAGACATTCAAGCTCACATCACGACCGTAATTTTTTTTTGAGCAAACCAATTTTTTGGCTTTATTACTGACAGCTATATGTCAAGCGATTTAAGATTGTAGAGTACGAGGCCTAGTGATTTTGAGCTTTAATATTTTCTTGGATTTGAAAACTCACCACCAAGTCGTAGAGCGCTTTTGAGCAAACCAATTTTTTTGATTCATTGATCACCGTTATCCCATATTCTACCTCGAGTCATTGAAGGAAGTTTGCAGCACTCGTTTCAATCGATAACAAATCAAGTTCCCGATAACAAATCAAGTTCCCGTGCTGACATTTAACTCACCTAGATTTGGAGACTCAGTAGGCGCTCCGAGACGTCCCAGCTAGACTGGCCCTTCCTTAGTGCCCTTATCATCTATCGCTTCTTACGCCTTTCATTAAATGATTACAATAGAATGTATCCATAATAGGCATTACATCTAGGAAACCAATAAAGAATCCTAGTGACTATAATTACAAATACGTTAAAACACTACATTAAGAAAATTCATAAAACACACTAACGACTTTATTTACAAAGGACACCACTTGATTTGAAATCCCTGCTTGCCGATCTATTGAGAATACTTCTTGAGATGCTATGTGTTCCACGATATACCCAGTGGTTTTCGTTTCAAGTCCTTTAGACTATAGGCTCATTTTCCAAGTCTGTGAATCACCTCGTATGGTCCTTCCTAATTTGGTCCCATATTGGACGGAGGGTGCCCTACTACTGCTATTTTCCTTAGTACGAGATCTTCCGGTTAAAAAAATCTAGGTCTCACCCTTCTATTAAAGTATTTAGCGACCCTTCGCTCGTAAGCCGCCATCCTGATAGTTGCTTTCTCTCTTACCCCCCTCAAGTAGGTTGAGCTTTACACTGGTAGCCGTAACGTCAACTTGCTTGACTTTCATCATGTCGGTTCACTTAGGATTTTCACTAGGATAACAGCTTCCATTCCAAAAGATAATTTGAAAGGTGTTTCTTTTGTTGGTTCTCTTGAGGTCGTGTGATATGCTCACCACAAGTTAGGTAATTCATCTGCCCAAAACCTCTTTTCCTTTTCCAACCTCGTCTTTAGATCCCGTAATATTGCTCGGTTTGTTACTTCCACTTGCCTATCACACTTGGGGTGAGCAACGAAAGTATGTCTATAATCTATGTGATAACTTGCACAGAAGGCGTTGAAGCCGTGATTGTCGAACTGTCTGCCATTGTTGGAAATGAGGACTCTGGGTATACCAAACTTGCACATAATATTTTTCCAAATGAAACTCTGTACTTTAGTCGTCGTAATTATGGCCAAAGGTTCGATGAAATATTTAATAGCTACTAGCAAGAACTTTCTCTGTCCTTTGGCCATTGGCACCCCAGAATATTCGTCCCCCATTGAAAGAAATGGCATACCCTAAAATAGATGATTGTAGCTCGTCTATAATATGAATCAAATTCCCACGATGCTGACATGTATCACACTTTCTTACCAACATTTTGGCATACTCCTTCATCGTGGGCCAATAGTACCCATGTCGTAGAGCTTTGAATGCGAGGGTATTCTCCCCTTGATGATCACCACAGACTCTCGCATGTATCATGAATAGCACCATCCACTACACCAAAAAAAGGCTTTTGCAGCGGCCAAAAAACGCTGCAAAAGCCCTTTTGCAGCGTTTTTCCAAGTGTTGCGAAGGTCGGTGTTGCCGTTGAGGGAAGACTTTTTGCAGTGTTTTTTAAACGTTG
>CAIGRO010244069.1:0-10580 GCA_903798355.1 Fraxinus baroniana
ATTCTCATCCATGCTCATTCATTATTACTTAAAGCATGTCACTTATCTCACTTCCCCCTTCTGCATAAGCAAAAAGATAACGTATAGGGGAGCGAAAATGTGGCGTATATGATCAAAACTTTGTACAACAACCATAGTAAATAAGAATATTCCTCTTAATTAAACATATAATGCCAAGTTAATATAAATAAGAAAAGAGATATCACATTTGTTGACCTCGGAAAATGGTTCCGACACGTAGCCAACAGAATAAGTCTTCAAGTCAGTCCTTCCCTGCACACGAAGCACGATGTCAGTCACCCGTGGCTTTTCTCGGAGGGGTTGGGAGCGGCCACGAGCATTACGACGGTCAAGTTAGTTTAGGTTCAACCGAAAAATAGTTTGCCGATGGTGGACACTCGCTGGGAAGTAGTTGAAATAAATGTGTGCTAACATGGTGCCAATATGTGAGAGAGAGAAAATAATATCAAGTTTACAATATAGTTGGAGTAAAAATGAGATTCGAATCCTTCTTCAGGCATAATGAGGTAGTATTTATACTAAGGATGAGAATAGGAGAACCGTTTGATGAGGAGACACGTGTTGTCAGATCCTTAGAGCTCGTCCCATCCTAGGTGTCATCTGTTTTTCCATAGGTTGGCTAGCATTGAATGTTTCTGACAAAAGTAGCTGAATTGACCGTTTGGGTCCTGCTATATATCCCATCAGTCATGGATTTGACTTTGAAAAGATTCGCTGTAAGAGATCTTAGTAGGGGCGAGGTAAGGCAGGTGTAAAATTGTAGAAGCGAAGTACGGCCTTTCCATCAGCATTTTATTACAGATGAGTCCGGTTCTTTTGTTGATGGCTGTTCAGGTCGTCCCAACTCAATCACTTTGGCTTATGTAATCAGTTCGTCCCATACGTAATCACCTCGGTTGACATGTGGCTCGGTGCAGGCCACTTCCTGCTGACATGTGGCAGGTGAGGTGGTGGGTCTAACGTTGGCCCATAACAACATTCATAACAAAAATATGACAAACCATAAAATGATGAAATGTTGAAATTTCAGCACCATAAAAGTGATTCCAAAATACATAATAAGAAAGTGCTAAAAAAATCTAAAGCTCCAGAGGATACAGTGGAAGAAAGAGTCCGTCGAGCAGAGCATTAAGTGCCCCTGTTGAGCATTGAGTTCATCTTTTTGAGCTAGCATTTCAGGTTTTCTATGATTTCCCGTTCCCATGCCAAAATGGTGAAAGTAGGGTCGTACTTTTAGATAAGGGAATATAGACCCATTGAACACCTTTCGGACTATCGGTGAAGTAACGACAAGTCCATCAATGGAGACGGTAAGTAAGTCAATCTGCCCATCCAAAAGATTAAAGTGATCCTTGGTGAATGAGAAACAGCCGCTAGGAGGAGGAGTCCTCGATCCCAGATGTCACGAGGAGAACTCGAAACATGTGGTGCATCATCGTCATGATCATTTTTAACCTCATCTTCACCTCCTTCGAAAGGTAAATTCGAAGGACCCAGTTCCAGATCAAATCCCTTAGTGTGGGCCACACATTGCCTATACTCATTGCCAATTTTCGTTCGTAGAGTATGAGTATGGATTATGTTGGTGGAATGAAGAGAAATGGAAACCTCACCATTCAATGAAATTTCAGAATTTTTAAAGATTTAGGTGAAAGCATCCCAAAGGATAAGGCCTTGATGCGAGTGGCGGAATGGACGAATTTCATATGACCGATCAAGATGGATGGAAAATCTATTTTACGCCCAATTAAGAAAGACTCGATAACGATAAGGTCAAAATGAGTAACTTCATCGACGTGACTTTTCATGAAGAGAATGATATGTTCGATGATATTGTGCAAAATCTCGCAATGTATAAGTTTGTTTGAGCAAAGCTTTATTGGATGTTCGAAGTTTTTATCGATTATTCTACAGCATGCAACAATGGGATTATAACTTTCAATGGATGGATGAGCCATATGGAAAAATATTTGATTTTCACATTCCGCAAGCTCAAGTAGATTACGGAGAAGAGTTTTGAATGATTTTAATCCCTTTGCCTTTGAGTAAACACGAAATGCTATCCAAACTAGGATGAAGAATCATATTTTTGTAAAATTACTTCATAACAGCCATATGTGCATTTTTTTTAAAGTGGCAATGGACACCCAACCCATGGTTTCAAAATACTTCTCGACGGGAAAGGATTGAGATACGAATGTAAAAAAGGAAAAGTCAACATTCTTACCTATGAGAATAGGAGATTTGTCAAAGGGCTTAGCCGGCAAATGTGATTCTTCATTCGATGAAAGAGTCGATAGCCTCTTGACCATTCTTGATTTCTTACCCGGCATCTTGACCTTGGCATTATGAAAATTTATAGAAAAATGCGGAATAGAAAGCTAGGGTACGGTTGTGCGTCGAGGAGGAAGAATCGGAGGTTGTGGTAAATAAAAAAATGGAGTTTTTAAGAGATTTGAAGTGAAAAATGGAAGAGTTTTTGAAATATTAAAGAGATTTCAAAGTTTAATGATGGATATAGTGAGTTTTGGAATGGATCTATGGAGATGATGAAGAAAAGTGTTGAAACTAGTGAAGAAATGAAGGTTTGAGCCTTTTAAAAAATTGAAAATCACGACGACATTTGACTAGTTGGCATAGGCGGTTGATTGAAAAAAAAAATGAGGCCCGATTTCTCTGATCTCGGTCGAACAACTTCGATGGATTGATCGATAGTTGTTTGACGCTTTTTTTTATAAAAAAATCGTTTTGAACATCCATACTTAGATCAAATTTGCAATAAATCTCAAATAATAGCACATGTAGAAATTAATCATTTAAGAACACATCATATGAATTTAACTTAGCAATGTACCTCAAATTCATCAATAATGTCCAAATCTTTTCGAATATATGAGAATCTATCGAGTGCTAGAGGTTTCATAAAACTGTCGCCAATTGAACTTCAGTGTTTACAAATTCTAACACAATATCTGTCTTTGTGCACGATCTCATAAAGTGGTGTCTATTCTCAATATTCTTTGTTCGAGAATATACAATTGTATTTTTTGATAAGTTTATGGTACTACTATTATCACACATGATAAGTATATGATAGAATGATAATCACCAAGTGTTTTTCATCCATAAAATTTGAGCACAACATCTAATGGTCAAGATATATTCGGCTTTGACAATAGACAATGTAATGAAATTCTGTTTCTTAGTAAACAATGATATAAGTGCAAAGTCTAGAAAGTGACATTTCCCGCTAGTGTTCTTACGATCAATTGTGCACCCAACCCAATCGATATTTAAATAGCTAAGTAAATAAATGTGGGTGCCCTTTGGATATCAACTAAAGCCTTGTAGGTCCAACACTCCTATATAGGGTTAGGGCTATGAGCATGGGAATTGTGTTGCTGGTCAGAGGACAGAGAGGTATTTGGTGTTATAGGATTGATGATCGAAAATAAAAGCAACGTGTGTAGTTGACCAGTTTCAAGGGATGAGCTATCAGGCAGGAATGCCTCTACTGTATATCTAATCTATGGAGAGTGTGTGCTCTATTTGAGAAGGGCATATGATTGATCTAAAGATTTACGGGATCAAGACCAAGCCATACTGAAAGATAGAGATAACCTATTCGTTTTTTTAAATAACTGTTTTTATTTTTATTTGTTAATGCACAATAATATATTTAGAAACGAAATTTTAGATGATACAAGATATTGTGGCATTTCATGTTTTGTATGATATTTCATATATTACTATCATATGTTAACGTCTTGGACAAATAAATTTTAAAATTACGATTATACTAAAAAAATTGTCATGACAAATCAATTAAAATATTTTGTCTGTGGATTTTGTATAATAAATAAGTTTTTTTTTTTTTTTTTTATTCAAACAATTTTACATATGTACAATAATAAATCAAAATCATTTTTCTAGTTATGATGTCAAATAGCAATTTAATGTTGACATTTTTTTTTTATTTAAAAAAAATTACAACTAAAAAAGTCATCAACCTTTTGGTACCTGCTCTTTAGGAAAAGTTCTATAGATAAAAAAATCTGCTCATAATTTCCTAGCCAAACGGATCTTAAAGACAAATTTACTTTATTCCTAAAAATCATATATTTTTAACTTCTTTTAGGCTATATCACGGTGCATAGATAGGAATGCCCAAAAGCTCAACTGAGGTGCATCAATGAAAGATAATAAACAAAGATGGATGTACTGATTGCTCATCTTGGTCCTCGGAATATAGTTTTGGGTACCAGTTCATTAAGTTCTCCTTATTTTTAAAACTCATTTTTAACTGTATATTTAATGGAACTTACGACTTTTTTCAACTTTTAGACAACACGATTTATCAACTCTTATTAAAATTCATAAAAAATCTGATTTTTAGCTACACGAGCTAAATATGCAACGGTATCACACAATTATTTATATGAAAAAAAATTGAAAATACAGTTCCAAAATCCAAATCTTTGTAGAGCTAAGAGCATCTCTAATGATGGTGTAAAATTGGGTGTGAAATTGAATTCTTCAAAACAACGTTTATATCCTTACTTATGTTTCGATGGATTTTAATTCAAATTTTGCTCCAATGGGAAGATATAAATTTACTTTCACCCCTTGTGAACGTAAAAAAGATGTAAACATTTTCTACCTGATAATGCAATTTCTATTTTCTTTGCATCTCTCCATTGAAAATGTTTTCGATCACTTTAGAAATCTAAATCACAATTGGAGATCGCTTTCAGAGTAAAATTGAGAGAAATAAATCTTATTACGACCGATAACAATATCTTTAAACTATTTTATTATGCAAGTTTATAAGTTTTTTAGTAGAAGAAGCTTCTCACAAGCCTTGACTTCAACAACATTAACAATCAAAAAGTAAAATCTTGAAGATTTCTGCTATTACTGATTTACGTATCAATTTACTTTTAATACACTTTGTAATATCGTTTGTTAACATTAATATTGAAATTAACTGTTACTCATTTTGAATTCTTAAAAAAAAAGGTTGAATCCCAACCTTGAGAGCCCTCACCTACCCTACCCTGGGTTTTGGTGAATGAGGTAAATCGCAAGTTATGCCTGTACAGGGTGGAAGGTTGCTTGTACACTTACATTTACCCAACGGCCAAATCCATATTTCAAGATTCGAACCCTTGACGCGGTAGCCTCAAGCAAAGCTGAAACTTTTTCACCTTTCCCTTTTATCACTTGGAGATGTGCCCTGGAAGCTACTCATTTTGAATTCTTGATCTCATACTACCTATTTTTTATGTTTATATGTTGTGAATTAAGATGTTACCCAAAATAATATTTATTTATTAAGGTATTTTACTCTTTTTTTTTTTTTTTTCCTCCCTGAAACATTAGTTATAGATGATTTTTGACTTCTGAAAATGATTGGCAAGTTGAAGATTCAGGCACTCTAGAACAAGATTGAATTATTGAGCTGAATTGTCCAGTTTTCAATGTTGGATATCTCAAAGAGGAAATTTCTTAAGTGTAATAAATTCAAGAGAAAAATGAAAGATGGTCAAATTATTTAGAACTTTTCAAATGATTTTTGTATATTAATTTTTTTTTTTTTTTTGGAAATATCATTTTTTTCAATTTTGGAACTTTTCAAATATGAAAGTTCCAAATTCCATTGCTTATAATATAAAGAAAGAAAGTCCAATTCTTGACGTTGATTGCGATCTTCAAATAGTCGAGTCATTCCCCTATCTTTAACATATTGACTTTTAGTTTTTGAAGTATCGAGACTAATTTTAGGATAATGAATCTAATCAAGAAACATATAATTACTTTGAATTGGAAATATGAAAATTAAAAAATTATTGTTTTCATAATATTTTATTGTTTGTTTGTACTTATTTAATACATTCAGCTCGATCTTGGTTGAACATTTTGAAATTTAACCATTTACCTTTTTCGGGGTCAATTTTCAAAACATTGATATTTTCTCAAAAATCAAAAATAGTTTTATTACTAGACTCTGGTGCAATCAGATGAGTATTCGGAATTTGAGGTGAAGTTGCACTTGTATTAATAGATTAAGGACCAAGTATGTAAAATTCCCCATTTATAATTAAACCAATCTCCATTTTCGGGTGTCAACATATGGCAATTCCTAAAGGATTCACATGTTACACCGTGCAATTTGCGCCGCCAATTATGCTGTTAAGAAGCGCAATTTTCTTTCTTGATTCTTGTAGAATATATTCACTCTAATTTGTAGAATTGAATCATTGATCATAGGTAATTGAATAATGATGATTGAACATGATCATAGGTAATTGACTAACCGATAATACCCTTTTTTTTTTCTTCAAACTATCTATTCATGTGTCGACATATGTCCCATTTGTTTTTTTAACCTTTTTTGAGCTTATTTATGTAGCATGACTGTTAAGTCTCTATTTGTATTATTTCGTTTCAAATATATTTTCAATCGTACACTTTGAGACCCACAAATTAGTTCATGTCAGGTAGAAACTAAATTTCGACTTTCAATAGATTTCGATAAAAAATTTATTAAATGTGTGATTGAAAAATTGTGAATCTCAATAAATATGTGATTAAAATTATTATTGACTTTAATTTAGATTAAAATCTCTTATTCTTAGCTAAAACAAACAAGCAGTATATTTCATGACATTAACTTGTTTTGTTATGTGTTTGATTCAAAACAAATCTAACCTAAATTTGACTGTTATCAATCTCATTTCAAAGAGAGGTTGATGATTCGCAACAACCAATTTAGTTTGGATTTCTGCCTACTTTATCATGCAAAGATCCGGTCTGTTTTTGAGATTATAAGTTGTTCAAACTTCATTTTTAATCATACATTTAATTGAATTCACAATTTTATTCATTTTTAACCATACAATTCAATGGACCCATAAATGTGAAATCTCAAATAATTTTGCCTAAAACTTTACAAGTGACGTAAAAAACTGAAAATAAAAAAATTTAAAGGAAAATTACTGCAAATAAAGGAAGACAAACAATGTGGAAATAATTAAGTACTCAAATTAATAATTTGCTTATTAATATTTTTTACAACCATTTTCTAGAAACTAATCACGCCGGCTTCTTCATGAACTTTCAAATCCACATCAAACCCTGCACATAACAACGCAATTTGATTTCTTGTTAGTAACGAATAGCGATTCTTTTTGAAGAATGTGTGATTAAAATTTAAAAGGTACTTGGGTTTACGTGTGAAATTTATCTTATTGAAAGAATACATGATTGAAAATGAGTTCACAGCTAAAAAAATTTTTATTTTCCCTTCAAAATATTTAGAGTAAGACTTGAATATTTGGCACCTTCCATGCACACAAGGAAATCTTTTTCTCCCGTATCACTTAATGCAAGTTTATTATTTATAAGAGACAAATATTAGATATGCTCACTGTTGAATTTCAATGTTCATGGATGTTGCAGGCGAATTTCCAATTGTATGAAATGCTGTATTTGATAGTACTATGGTGACTCCTTCTCTGGTTGGCCGAGAAACCGAAGTTTGAGCCCGATCAACTATCTTCACTTGAATTGTCTGTCCTGGAATGCAAGTGTTTGGCACGGCGGCGCTGATACATCTCACCAAGTATTGACGTCCACAGGAGGCTCCATTATCCCATATCCCCTCTCCGGCGGCTGCAAACAGGTTGCTCGACGGGAATTGTGAAGCAACACTGCCGTAACACGCGGTGGCTGCATATAGATACAAATGCAATTCTTGAATCAGCGGCCAATAAGATCAAATAGAAGAGTTGAATTTTATATTCTCAGTTAGAAGAGAACTTACGTGTATAAGGGGGATTGTATAGGCTGGCGGTGCCCACGTCAGCATGGGAGAAATTGCAGATGCAAATGAAGAAAAAGAAGAAGAACGTCCATATAATGACTGGATTTGACATCCTATGAATTCAGTGTGTTACGTACAATGTTTTACAAAATTATTTATATAGAAATTGAAATTGACTATTCAAAGTCAACTTAGATTTATTAGGTACAACTGATACCGCCGGTATGAAATCACTAGATATACCGAACAGGGGGCCAAGAGTTTTACGTTGATACAAAAGCTTAAATTTGAAGAACTAAAAGACGATATAGAAAAGTCGAGACAAAACAAAAAGAAACGAAAATAATAAAACAAATAATCTGTTTGGTTCCAATTAAAAATCTTAAGTCAAAATTAATAATAAATTTTAACCACACAATTTATGGAACTTACAACTTTTCTACAACACATTTCATCAATTTCTATCAAAATTTATTAAAAATTTGATTTTAATTTCTAACAAATGGACAAAATAAATAGCAGCCTATTAGGTAACAATTTAAATCCAATTAAAATTGAAAATATGACTATTATTGAGTCTCACCCGTCTAATAAAAGTCAACAACAACGACTTATTTTTCAATTTTAATCCGATTTTAATCTCTACCAAATGGGCTCTAGGTTGAGAATCAATTTCCTTTTTGCATGAGCATCAAGATACTTTTTGCCTAATTTGATTGCTTGTAATTCAAGAGAAAACTAAGACGTCTCGAAGGATTCCTTTTTGTAAACATTGAAAATACTAAAGGATCCAATAACTGATCACAAGCATATTTAGCATGGACTATTCGATACTCCATTAATATTCTTTGATTCATAGAATATAAGTAAAAAGTATAAAAATTATAAAAGACAAAAAAATATTGTTCGCGATTTTTCAATTCAATTTACTATCAATAATGCGAATTTAAGATCATGTATAGTGGGGATTAAAATCAGTTTTATAGTATATTTCGATAAAAGTTGAACAAATATGTGGTAGAAAAGTTTTGGATCATATTTAATGTGTGGTTAAAATTAATTTTTGACTTTGATTTAGAATAAAATTTTTAATTTTTGCCAAACATGTACAGGAAAAACTTGACAGAATTTTTACAGAACAACATTTGAATAATGGTAGAAAATGCACTATACATGTGTTTTTATGAATAATTCCAATATTATTCGGCGTCAATGGTTGACTTGTCTCCATGACTGGGCAAGTACTATTTCTAGAAGATCTATTGGGACATTTTTTCAAGCCTAGGAAAATAAAACAGAATCAAGACAAACCATGTCCATGGGCACAATAATTGAAAAGTTAATTGAGGTTTTGATGAATTTTTAAAAGATCGTAAATTTTGTAAATTTGAATAGATTTTTCGCAAAATTCAAAAGAACTTCACTAAAAATTGTGAGATTTTAAAAGAGTTTTTATATGTATTTTTATGTTTGATATTCGCTCGCATATTTTAAAATCCATCTACAAATGAAATTTTTATAAATTCACTAGTTATTGTCTTATTGAGAATGTCTAGATTTTAAACGATTTTATTGAAATTCATAAAAATCTCGGTTGGAGATAGCTAGATTTTCATGAATTTCATTAAAATCTCAATTTCGTACAACTCAATTTAGAAAGTCTTTCAAAATTCATTAAAATCTCAATTGAAGACACTCTTTAAATTAATTTATTTTCGAAACCTAGAACTTATAAAATTAAATAACCGCAGGAATCTGCCTCTACTTTAGTTTCTATTCTCAAATCATAGGTTGACAATATCATTCATTCCCAAAAATGAAAAAAAAAAAAAAAACGAAAATAAAAGTCAAGAAAGAGCAAGAAAAACAGAACCAAACAACCACCTAAATTAATGAAACAGAGACATGTTCAATCAAAGTGGTGGGGGACGAGAAGGGGAAGGGAAGGGAAGAAGAAGATGAAGCGTGTACGTACCTGATAATGTGTACGTTACAAATGCGAGCACAACACGCAGAGGAAAACTTACCTTAAAAAGGTTTACATTTGGTGTGTGAAGACATTACTGGAGGCCTAGAAAAAATTCCCTCCTAAAGGCAAGCTTATTCACCTGTTTTGGTGGTCATTATTGATCGTTCCTGAATTTATGTTTCAAAAGTTAGTTGAAATTCACATTTTTCTTATTATTATTATTATTATTTTATTTATTTTTTATTTTTTTTGAGTGGTAGACTATGAGTTCGAGGGACACAATGGCAATGGATTGTGCGGACAGTTGTACTAGTTTCTATTGTTGAAACTCAGTGATCTTGAACCAGATATAGGATCAAGACTTAGAATTAGTGGTTGGAGTTCAGAATTGTTCCTCTAAACAAACTGTTGCTGAATATTCTGAGGAATTTGTTCCAAAGTATTCTTACTCAGATACGAGTTTATAGATGGAATTAAATTCTGCTTGGAATTTAGAGCTTGATTAAAAATCGATGTTATAAACTCAATACTTCCCAATACATATTCAAAGTGGCATGATTATTAAAGTGTGTGGAGTGTTTTACATGTGAGAAGTATGAAGAATTGAAAGTGATTGAAGTTCGGAAAAATGTATCATTCATCTTCTTCATGATCCATAAAAACCTATAATAAAAATCGAAGTTATATATAAGGTCATTTCCAGTGCTGCACCAAATCTTGTACCAAACTAAAATTTATCATCAATCATTACACCAAAACTTACAC
>CAIGRO010244102.1:0-14199 GCA_903798355.1 Fraxinus baroniana
GTCTTGCTCCAATCCAAATAATTCGCACCATTAAGTTTATGATCTGTGATTTTTGATATCACGGGTACCATATCTGTCGCAACAATGGGTTTTTTTTCGACCATAACTTCAAAATAGAGATATAATGTACCAAGCACAAGAAGGCCCAACAAGCCCACTAGCCAAAGTAATCCACCTAAAATCAGTCCAAAAAATTAATTGCAGACCCACACAACTTGGATCCAAAATGGCAGCCCAAACAGAAATAGGAATTAGTTCAACATTAATTTGGAGGCCCAGTCCATCACAATCTCAAACCCACCCCACGAGTTAGCCCAAAACACAATCCACACCAATATCGGCCAGAACCCACAAAATCGCACTGAGAATCCCTCAAACAGAGAGCGATTGAACTTCCAGGACGGAGAGAATGGTCGCACGCAGTCGACCACGCCCAAGGCGCCGAAAACGAGTCAATTAACAGAAAAATAGAGAAACTCCAGTGCTGACCCACAAGTCATCGACCACACACAGAGAACCAAAAGTCGTCGACCACACACAGAGACGCCGGAGAGGAAGCTGAAGAAGAACAGGGGAATCTACAATTTCTCATATAGGTAATGGCTCTGATACCATGTGAAGAAAGAAAGAAAAGAATAGTTTCTTCTTATTAATTGGTATAAACGATACACGTATATATACAAAACCTAGAAAACTATGTTAGGAAATTATCTAAATTAGGCAACTATAATAAACCTAATTAGCTAGCTATAAATAACCTATTACAATATATAATTACAACCTTTTAACATCAATAAATGTAACTTGCTTTTCCTCAGATTACTGCATTTCTAGTGCTGGTATGAACATTTCTACTGTGGGACATAAAAGGACTTGTATCACATATGAAATCAAGGAGAAATTAGGAACAACGCTAAGTTAGCAGCAACATCTTCAATTTGTAGCAAAGCTACTTGGTCGTTTATAATTTTTCAACCAGAAACTCTTGTGCATCACAGACAAGTAGTGCCTCAAGGCAAAAGTTTGTATTTAGAATACAATGGAATTCCAAGTCGTCAACATCGAACTTTTGAATTTCTCAGCATCCAGAATGGAACTGCCCAAGTATTCAGCAAGCTGCTCTCTGCACAGACAATTTTTTTCACCTATACATGTATCCAAGAGGCTCTTCGCCCATAAAAACAAGTGTCATTATTTCGGACTGAAGAAAAGGAATTTTTTCAACAAACATAGACATAATTTCTTAACTTAAACACGAACATCACCCAGATTCCATCATTTTGAAATTGTTTTTCTTTTACCTATATAATTAAAGAATTTCATTTCAAAATGAAAGAAATGGAAAAATAAAATAATTAAGGTACACCCGGACAGTAATAAATCAAAATTTCAAGTAAAACCCATCCTTATCCTCTCAGTTCAGCATTCTATTCGTACCTGAGATTCAAGACGGGTTTTGAATTTTGATACTGTCCTTGATTTCCCATAGGAATGTACTAGATCTCCCTCCAAGAGATTGCACCTGAAATTCAATCAATTTGCATGCTAAAGCAGCGTGGGATTTTCTTAGTTAAAGACAAATCCGTTCAATTGGCACCAAATTACACGAGAATATAAAAGGGAACAATCACTTTCCAGCTTTATAATACAGGAAAGCCAATAAGTTATTACATCAATGAGTTAAACTTGATACAATATGTTGCTTTAAAAACTCCATAATTTTTTTCATAGTATTTATATGTCTTGTTAGCTGCTGAAGTAACATTCGCATTGTACATTATAGTAGGACTTATCTTGTGAAGGTATGAAGTTGAATCATTAGTTGTGTTACAAAAATGGAAAGTTAGAAACTTCTTCAGCCTCATGCATTGCAAAGAAGCTGTGGGAAACTGGTGTCTATACCAGATAAGACTTCGGTACTTACCACTAATCATGCTATATTGTCCATGAAATTACTTGTGGACTTTTAAACATCAAAAACTATTTTACTAAGGGTGTGTTTGGTATAGATTTTAATCCAATTAAAATTGAAAATATAGTCGTTATTACGTCCCATTCGTCTAATAAAAGTCAACAATAACGGTTAGTTTTTCAATTTTAATCTCTACCGAACACGCCCTAAGTGCGGCTGGCAGATAGGCACTCTTGGTTATTCAAGTCATAACTATAGCATTAGGTGCAACTGTAACTCCAAATCATCATATTCAGTTTTATATATGCATAGTTCACGAAAGTAACAAATTTTATCTAAAATTATGATCACGTTCATATGGTTCCGAGGTTCTAGCTACAGGGTTATTGGTTCTTTCTTCAATACCCTGATAGAAAGAGAGAAGAATTAAAAAAAAAAAAAGAGAGAGAGAAAATCTTCATACCCAAAATCCCTACAATAAGAGGTTATCAAATATCAAGTAAAAACTTTCCTAATTTAAAATTCTAAAAAGTACCAAGCAAAAGTAAATTTATACTTGCTTTAGAATTTTAAACTTTAAATAGGTTCATATTTTGGGAAGTCCCCAATGCAATCTCCACCTTACATCAAACTATCTGCCAGCTGCACATTTAGTCTGTTCATTTCTGTATTTTATTGTTTGGTTTTTGGGGTGGAGGGTGAGGGTGAGGGGCTAACGGAAAATGTGGATTATCACAGCGGAAAACACGTAAGTAGCTAGCACGTGATGGAGAAAAAAAGAGTGAAGACATCTATTAATTCCCAAAGTGAATTTACTTTGATTGCTTTAGGAATTAACCTTCAGAATGTGAAGATGAATAGCCTATCTTCTTTCTTTGATTGCACAGGAGCAATTGTCCATGTTTCCATACGCAAAGACCACCATAGCGTGTACTGTGTAGACTGTTCTGATCTTTCAAAAGCAGATAAGACATGAGTACCACACAATACGCCTAAAGAAGAGCATTAATATTCAGAAGGTTCATCAAAATGAACCTATATACAAAAGATTCTCAAATATTACTGGAATGACAACAAAGCCATAATTGTGAATGGGGGTGGGGTGGGGTCCTGAACTGACAAGGGAGAAAAAGTCGAAAGGGGAGCAGCAGAGTCTTTTATTCCCATATGCATCAAGATAGTCACTGCCATCTTAAAACGCACATCCAAGAGATTTGAATACAATTGAAGAAAATCAAGCAGAAGGCAATAGCAGCTTTTACTTGCATGAAACGGTTATTCGTGCAAACCACGTGGAAAAAAAAGAAGCCGCACTGTGCACCCTACCAGTGAATTTCTCAAGATATCAATAGAAATCTCTAATAAACAGTGCACAATTATTATTATTATTTTTTTGATAACCGTGGATGTCCGGGCCAATTTACGCGCACCTCGACTAATCCCACAGGGCCCTGAAGTTTACAGCCGGTACTCATCTCAGTGGCCCTGAGGAGACTCGAACTAGTTACCATTGGGGAGCAAATCCAAAACCTGACCAATTGAACAACCTCTAAAGGTTCACAATTATTATCTTAAAGAGAAAATAGTAAACGAGAGTAAAAAATATGAAACAACAGTAAATTATATCTTATTCCTATAAATTGGTTGAAAATAAGCTTTCATATCCACCCTTCTACAATTTGGATTTATTTTGAAATTTTGAAAAATAGGCTTTCATATATTATTTACACCATGTTTGATGCACATTATTCTCTCAAAAATGCATTTTAAATAGTAATTTGATGGAAAATATGTGGTTAAAAAATAAGGAAAAGTTCTGGAATTGAGTGTAATATTATTTTTTGAAAAATGTGTGGTTGAAAATAAGAGATAAAAATGTACTTTTCGAAAAATCGATCAATTATGGCTTTTTTTTTTTTAATTTATTTATTATTATTATTATTTTTTTTTTGAAGGAAAATACCAACACAACCTCGGTGGGATTTCAATCTCCACCACCACCAGGGAAGGCTAATGGGGGTTTGGATTCTCCAACCATATATATAAAATCAAACTCACAAGAACGAGAGGAAGGGGGACATAAATCAAACCTCCCAAAAGCGAAGAAAAGTAACATATGAAGGAAAGGAATAAGTGGGGAAGTACCATGTCTTCGGAAGCTAATCTGATGTTTATTTAGGAGTAGTACGTGGGATGTGAAGGAGTTTCTAAAGTAGTAAAGTATCAATTCTTTTAATTCTCGTAAAGGCAGTTTTTCTTCTTCTATGAGTGATGCTCGTCTTTCTAGATTTATGGAAAAACAAGCAGCAAAAGATAGCACCTAGGTAAAAAATGATGTGGAAAAGTACTTATTAGATGCTTGTAAAAGCATAGAGAACAATGATTTTGATCTTCTTAATAGGTAGAATGTTTACAAAAGTAAATATGGTAGCATCTTGTCCAAACTAGCCAGAGATGTGTTGGCAATAGAAGTGGCTATTGTTGCTTCAGAATTTTAGTACAGGAGGATCCTTGATATTTTCGTAGTTCTTTAAGAACTAAAATGGTGAAGGTCTTGGTGCACAGAAAAAATTGAGTGAAAGCCTCTCCAAACTTGGATGGATTCTACATGAAAATTGTTGAGCATTATAACCAATTGGATGAAAGTATAAAAGTTAATTTTACGTGTTTCTATATACTTTATTGTTAACCCAATCACTTTTTTGTAGAGTTTTTGGAACAACTGAAGATAATCAAAGGCTCAAGGCTAAATGATTCATTCACTTTACAAGTTTTTCAGGAAAATGCTATAATATTTGCAAAAGACTATTCAAAGTATGAATAATTTTTTCTTAAGTATTTCATTTGTTTTGTTATAGGAATGCACATTTCTTTGTTGGAGGAATGCACATTTCATTTTATCAGGAATGGTCAGTTTGTATCACTATGAGAATTGGGATTAGGAATGATTCTTTTGTTCTTCTTTTGGTCACCTTCATTTGATTTTGGATAGCTGTAATATTTTAAATTTTGAATTTCCTGAGGTTGGATAACTTTGTTATTATTTTTAATTGAATAAATTTAATATACCGACGTTGGATGACTATAACATTTTTAGATATAGATTGAAATTGGATGAGTAAGATTTTTAATTTTGAATTGTATAACATTTTTTGTAATAACTCAACCTCGTACCCAAACAACTTTTACGTATAGTCCGCTCTGCCAGTGTTTGAGTTCATCTTACTCCTCACGAATTCCTATCGCGTTCTCAGGATCGAACCCAAGACTTCTTTCTATGAAAGACTTAAGTTGAATTCTGGTACCACTGCGGGTTCAAGTCCCGTCAATCCCGACGGATCCTTTTGTGATTCGACTCAAGCCCAAGCCCAAAACCAACCCAACCCAACCTTGATCGGTTAGGTTCGGTTTCAAACTTGTGCAAGGGTTGGTTCTATGAGATTTCTCATCAAATTGAATATGTTGGGTTAGGCCCAAAACTGACCTAATTCAACCCACACCCAGCCCTAGGTACACACCCTATAAACCAATTAGTATCAAGATATATAAGCAATAATGAACATGCATACAATATGCACTGCTATTTATGCTAACAGACTTCATGACAACCACTTAATCATGCTAATAGTATTTGCAGTAAGGAGACTATACCAAACTGAGATATCAACATTGAAGCCAGTCGTAATCAAGACTTTAAGAAAGAAAGCTCTGATACCAACACCAATTGTTATATCTAGTACTTCAAAACCAAATAACATGAAGAATGTAGCTTTATATTTGGGACCGTACCTGTACTTCACTGTGTTTTGAGCATTTATGTTTGTGTTAATATGTGAAGAGTGGGAGAGAGGGTCTAGTACTGTGAATGGTTGAGAAATGAACAGACAGGAAGGATTTTGTGAATGGAAAGAGAGAGTCTGCATGACAATAACTCAAAAAGAAAATATAAAGGGAAACACAATCAATTGTCGTAAAGAATATCCAAAAATCATTACGTGTTATTCTACTTTTTGAAAACAAATTATACACTACTTAAGAAATTAATCAAGGTGTACATTTGCATTTATCCTCAAATTTAATAAAAAGTTGTTTCAAGTGATAAAAAACATTGTTTTAATTGGTTTTAACATTATTTTACTACTTCATTCACTTGAAGTTAAGAGTATTAATAAATCTCCAAATAAAATGTGCACCTTATCATGCGTGTTACCTTCAAATTGACCTAGTGCACGTGCATTGCACATTGACTATTCTAGTTGCTGCATATTAGGATTTATGACATAATGTTTTGTGTTACACTCACTACTAACCTACCACAACCCTCCTCTTTGCTCGGTTTTGCAACCCACTATGAACAACATAGGCACCATTCTAGTTATAGTGATATTTTTTTATTTAACAATTATGAATAATTATCGAATAGGAAAACTAAACAAAATGCTAGAAAACCAGCAAATACATTATATGTAGTTGAAAAAAGTGCATATAGAGGCATTAATTGCACAGTAGATAAATCAAGATTAAAGCTGAATAAAGGAAGATCAATTACCTGTAGACTGCCCAGTAGGTGATGATGCCACCCGCAGGTGGTGGTGACAGAAGAAACATAGGTTGAAGTGGCTATGGAGCAGGCACAGATTGCCACACAGATGCAGGCGTATTGCCTCCATTTTTAGTGTCAACTTCTTTCCTCCCATTTCCATGTCCAGTTTATTCGGGGGAAGATTTATGTCCATGTTAGCTAATGCCTAATAGGATCCTTGCATAACATCAACATGCACAATTAGGACTACAAAATGAACAGAACAAATAATTGTACAACAGAAAAATTCTGAGCTCAATTTTATTATTTAGAGATACATTCATAAATTTATTAAATCTATTTTTCCGGCTCCTTCATCGGATTTGATAATTTCTTTTTTCCTCCCAATTCAACTTCCTACAATGTTCACAAGTATCTATAGTGGAGTTTATTCACTGACTAGATTTATACTGTGAGGAATACGATTAACGGTGACACCACCTACAATTTTTTACTTTTTATTTTTGTCGGTGAACTGAAGTACTGAACTTGCTACTAATTGCCTCCCTGATATTTCTCTCTGACCAATTTCAAAAGTTTCAAGTTTTCATAGCAGTATGATATGCATAAAAATATTTCTAGTAAAGTACTATGGAAAGGAAGTCATAAGCTAGTCTGAGTTCTTCTACATTAAATATGGAAAATATTAAACTGAAACAGAATCTTGAAGCTAAATTAATTTAAGACAATTAAAGTATTACATTTAACATACAATTCAAAAAATGAACCTGTGTAATTTGTCGTTTTCTTTAAAAAGAATTAAGCTAGTAGTCCACTCCCATCTTATGTATAGAATACGAAGAGCAAATCACAACACAATCTAGACAGTAGTTATTCAAACAAAATGGTTACTAATGAAAGTCCTTGTGCAACAGGTGTGGAGGAAACAACACAATCAAAACAGCTATTACTCATACAAAAAACAGTTGCTTTTGGAAGTCCAAGTGCAACAGAAGTGCAAACTACCAGGAAAAGGAAATAGAGCATTAAATCGAACTACATCGTCTAAAATTTCATGATGATAGAGAGAGCATAAAGTTATTTATATTTTATGGAAACAAATTTAAGTTTTCTACCAACAAATTTAATGATCTTGCAACGGTAAAATTGCCTTTTAATATAGGAGGTTCATGGACTAAAAAAAGCTATGCAAGCAAACTGTTTCAGGAATTTTTCATTGCATCCTTCAAGTTTCCAATTTCAGGAAGCAATAATAATTCTATTAGTAAACTGTGAAGCAGTAAAGCCAATCAAAGAGTAATGAGTGATATATACAAGACTGAACTCCTAAACACCGGTGCTTAACGTAATAATAAGCTAAGCACTCGAGTGATATGTCACACTATATTAGGTGGTGAGAGATAATTGTTGATTACAAAATTGTTTACACCACCTATTGTAGTATGCCATGTCACCTCCGGTGTTTAGGAGATCAATTCTGTGTATATATAAGGCACGTGCATACCTCGTGCTAAGCCTGTGCTAAAAGTTATTTTCAGCACTAGGAATATATTTGTAACTCCACTAAGAAGCATGGTTTGGAAAGGGGGCCGTGAAACGTGCTATTTTTCTGAGGCACATGACTCGAGGGGAGCAAGGTGTGCACGTAGCTTTTCCCAAAAATTTGACCTTTTTTTCTCTTTTTTGTCTGAAGATAAATTTTAAGTGACATTTTTAATTTGACCCATCTCAGGTAAAACAACAACGTCTTGGGCTTATCAATTCTTTTACTTGTTTAACCTAAACAACCCCAAGCATCACCATTCCCAAGACATCCAAAGCTTATTCAATAAGATTTCAAGGCAGCAAACTCCAGCAGGTATTTTTAATTTTATTTCCTTTGCATTTTTCTGCATTTCATCTCCTTTATTATTTATTTATTTTTTATAAAATTTTATTAATAGGTGGTTTGTTTATTTTTGTGTTAGTTCTATAGAGAATTTTCAAGATTATTATGGTTTATTATTCTATTTTTATATTATTTTACATTTTTTGACTTATGTTTTGGTTTTTGGAGAGGCTTACGCCTCGCCTCACAACCTAGTTCCCCCTTAAAACATTTCTAGGAAGAGGTAAAAATTGATGATTCCAACATCCATTCAAGAATGATCATGCCTAACATTGAGTGATTGACACCATCTCACCGTATTGAAATTCTAATATGTTCCAACATCAAGTCATATAATGAGCCAAGGTCATTCACAACTATATATGACAAATATGCAGACATTGAAATTTTCCTCGTATAACTGTAGTAACAACTATGCATTGTTCTTATATAAAGTAACTATGGTGAAATATATGTGTGGCACGGAACCTAGTTCTATGCTTCTGCTAAATGTTATTTTCAGCACTAGGATTGCATTTGGAACACTACTAGGAAGAGGTAAAAAATGATACCGACATCCATTTAAGAATCATCATGCCTGAGTAATTGATACCATTGGCTTAGATATATATGTAGCATGTGCATAACTCGTGCTATGCCTATGTTAAAAGTTATTTTCAGCACCAGGATTACATTTGGAACTCTACTAGGAAGAGGTAAAATATGATAATTCCTCGGACATTCAAGAATATTCATCCCTAACATGGAGTAATTGACACCTTATCACCATATTGAAATTCTAAAGTGTTCCAACATCAAGTCATATCATAAAGCCAAGGTCATTTACAATGCTGACACTGTCTGGCTTTTATCCACCTTGTAAATTTAACAACTTACTTACATCAAGGGAGCACTTTTGCATTTAATCACTTTTAGTTGAAAAAAGAAAGTGTTTTTGACTTCAATTAGAATTTATTTTTGTAAATTAATTAGAACAATGGATCCTTAAAATAATGGGATAACTTAATCAAGTCGCCTCTTCTTTCCCTCCTCTTAAATGCCATTACTTGCTTCCTATTCGTCATGTTTAAGGTCGTCTCCAAGAGACTCTTTAAAAGTGAAACGCTCTCTATTTTAAAGAGTCAACCCTTAAAATTATGCTTATTAAGACACTTCAAATTAACATTTTTAAAATAAAGAGTGGATTTGTCTCTCCAAAATTTTTTTTAATGGTAAACAAATATTATATTAATCAATGCATAATACACAGGAAATGTATTATCAATTTAAATCAGAAAGTAACATGAAATTAGACAGCCCGTATATGCCTAGTAACCGCAACATTAAACCAAGTATACAATGTCAAATAAAACAATTCCCTAATATGCTCTATTATTCGTGTTTGGTCTTGAAAACAACGACTGTTTCTTTCTCTCCACACACATCAAATGATGCATCCCGGAATAAGGTTCCATATAATCTTGCTATCCTTATCTCCAAACTTTCTCCTCTATGCTTTCAACATGTCTTCCATACACCTCGATAACACCTAATCCGTGTGTTGCGACACCATAATATCGTTCCACTTGTCTTTCCAAAATTTACCCTCTATAATTAAAGGCATTCAAAATATTTCGATTTTCAATACTCCATATATTAACCCAATTAAATAGTGATACAAAGAAAATGGAAGGAAAATAATATTATAACTTAGAGGGAAGATAGTAAAAATAAAAGATAGGGAAAAATAATAATTACATATTTGTAGTACTAAAATTAAGTGTTTTATAAATTTATAGATGCTTTTTAAATTGCAAATTATGCTCTTTAAAAATAAAGAATCTCTTGAAGCTCTAAATGTACTTCTGTTGGTGGGTTTGGGCCGTTGGCCTCAATCATCGTCTTTTTTGGAGAGTTGAGTAACAATTGGCAATGGATAATTATCCATAGTCCTTGGATTCTTTCCTATTTACCTTTTATTTCTAAATATACTTTTTTTGCAATGATACACTTTTTTTTTCTAGAAGTAGAGAAAGCTACAATCACCTAGTGGTCAGAAAGAAAGATGCAAAAACCACTAGCCGTCATTTTATCATATCGCTCCAGTGTCTTTCCCCTTCTGTCCGTCCTTTTTTAGGAATCGAATGTAAACCAGTAAATCTGAGTTGAGGTTCACATTTGGTGGTTGGTGAGTGAAAATATTGTGTTCAACTGTCCCGAAGAAATTAATATATGTAAAATTAAAGAACATTTTTGAGACTATATAACTTCTCACATGGCGCTACAACTTTTCAATGTAAGCTAAGGAATTGGATGATGAAGCGTATCAAGATAAACAAAATGTGCGAAAATGATATTCGGCAGTGAGTCTTCAAGGCTAAAGATGGTGTATTTTGTAGAAAGTCATCATGCAGTCTACGCAATGGAAAAATATGAAGCATCCAAATGGTACTGCATAACTATTCCAGTCTGCTTTATGCTCTTAACACTAAACTTGGGGAAGGAGATAGATGATTATAATAAAAGATTATAGTAAAATGAAAACGCGAGGTACGGCACTCTATAGGTGCTTAGCTAAATCATGATTGTGATCAAAGGGAATAATAAGAATGCTATAGTAGTCAGGTGTAAGCGGGTAGACAAAAGTGCAGATTCATATGCATGTTGGAAAGCCAAAGCTAAAATGTGTTCTTGATAAGTCATCATCATTGCAGATTGCATTAATGTGAAAATGATTTGGAGAAAAGAGCTTCAAATTCGATGCACATACAAGAAGGATGCTCCCTATTAATTCAACAGGGGATGATTATGACTTCAATGAAGAAGATCTGGCTTCAACTTAAAGAAAGACATCTTCATATTTAAATTATTAGTTCATAAAAGTCACAATTTGTAAAAATCTTTGGCTGTAAGTTTAGACAAACATTCATTTTCCTGAAACGGCATTGCAAACCTCTTAACTAAGAGATGAGAAAACATTCGGCAGACATAGGTTTCAGAATAGATTCTCTGGCTATAAATCAAAAAAGGTATGAGCAGTCTAACGACCTCTGTTGGCACGACGCCGTCTCTGAGCCTGTTGAACAGAAAGGGGAGGTCGCCTGTTGTGTGCCTATACGTTAACATGATATAATCACGATTAGACTTGCCCCTTCACAATAATAAAGATTTATTTCACTTCAATTTTGAAGACATGGTCAAGTTTATCTTGGAATCCATTTTACTTGAATAATTTCCGAGATATGATTATCTTTCTCATTTACCTTAGACTCCCTTTAGATCACGGATTCCAATGAGAAAGTATAATGCTTTCCCTTCAAATTTGTCAATAACTCTTTTGACATAATTTTAGTAGCACATCAGAATGGTCCAGGTAATAGATCAAATTTTGTGAGCAATACACAATATTTATTTATGAGTGATGTGATAGTCTTGATTGATTCAATGATCTCGATAAAATTAAATTAAAGATTAAATGTGAATGTTCATCTAAATGTTTATTCTTAGTGAAATGAAATTAAATAAATTTTAAATGTGAACGTTCATCTAAATATTCTTGGTGAAATTACACTTGAAGAGAGTCATATACAGATCTCTGGCAACCATGCATGAGTTAATTTCCATAATAGCGATTTTTGTGAGTTGATATTGTATTAAAAGTGCATTATCATGCATCTTTAGGAAGAAGAGACACTTACTCCAATTTGTGTCACGAAATGGCAAGAAGAACATTGAACTGCTGGTGCTCCATGTTGGTACATAAGTAAAACTGCACAACCCCCACAATTAACTTGTCCAATTTGATGGGCTGCAAAACCAAAGATGAAATCCTAAATCACATGAGACCAAGCCATCACCCGACCCTATTTAGCAATTCAGACACATCAACCTGAAAATTAATGCACGAATCCAAACATTTGTAAGGAAGACTTCTGTTCTTCTGTTTCTTTTTTTCTATCTCTCGCGTAAAAGTGAAGTATTTTAGCACGCCGTTGCATGAAAAATTTGGTGACCCTCAATTACAAGGGAATGCAGGACAATAATAATAAAATATCAGATGTTGAGCACAACATGTCTCCGGCACTCAAGTTCAATTTGCCACAAATTTAAACACAAGCAGCCTATGTACTATACATACATATGAAGTAGGCCAGACAGTCCCCCCCAAACAATGTTGTAGTTGTGGAGATCAATTCAGAAAAGAAATAATGATGCCCAATCCAAAAAACCACTAGTCCAATGAGACAAATGTACTAGTGCTCCAAATAGGCTGACCATTATTAAGGACTTGGTCACCAAAGATTAAAGAAACAAGATTTGACTTGTCACCACTATTGGGAATTACGATACACAAGTAACATTGGGCATTCTCGTAAGCAGGAGGAGGAGGAGATAGGTGATTGAGCTTACATGTTAATAAATAAAGACCAGCTTACGATGCAAATTATAGATTCGAAAAGAATGTTCCACTAAAGGAATTAACTTCATAACAGATTGACTAATTTTAACTTGAAAACAAACATATAAGTAATAGGAGATGGAAAACCTTCTAGGACGAGATTGACTTCCTGGCAGCCTGGACATTGGACCCATTTTGCTCCTCGCGGATACAAAAGCAATTTCCGGCAAGTTCCACAAACTAATTGAGCCTTTTCTGCATCAGCATAACATAGAGGCTATGTAAATACAAGTAATGAATCCAGAGCAAGATTTCCGTAGTCATAGCCAACAATTAATTTCAAATATTACAGATGTGAAAGAATAAAATAGAGGAAAACTAGGTGCAGTAGGAACGACATTAGATATATATATATATATATATTTATAGGAAGCACCATCTCACTGCTGTCTCTAATAAATTCAATTACAAGTGACACCAGTTCTGCGTCAAATTAAGTTAAATTATAAGTAAGAATAAGTTTTCTGTTTGTTTTTCATGCCTCAAATAGATTCAATAGATTACTTAAAATGACATGTTTAGCATATTACGAACTTTTTCCTAATCACAAATATGAAATGCGTCAAACAGAAATAGAAAACATTACAATGGAGTAAGTAGATTAGAAATAAAGACAGTTTAATTTACAATAACCTATTTTAGTTTATTCTAGTTTTCTATTTTGACTAAAATTAGGGTTATTTTTATAAATTTCCTAGTTTGACTCAAATTAGGTTTTATTTCCTTTGTATCCTTATCAAATTAGGTTTGCTTATATTCTAAATAAAGAGGGTCTATTCATTGTAATATTCGGACCAGATACTCAGACTCTTCGAAATGACCGGGCTACCCATGTCAACACAACACGGCAATTTATACAAGGATTTATATCTTCTAGCTATTACACAATTTTCATGATTTTAGACAAATGAGTTATTGTTTCCATTGCGGCTAATGCTTTTAGGTGACAAAAAAGATATATTAACAGTGTTTATAGATTAATAAAGTTGACAAGAAAATCATATTAACAAAATTTAGATTTTTTTAACTATATCTTTGTATCCTACATTTTTAGAAAATAAAAAATCTGACACTTGAATACGTACCCGTACTTGATACATATACTAGTGTCCGAGCATCATAGATTCAAACTTTGAAATTTAATAAACTGATATTTTCCCTTTCTAAAATTTCCCTCTTATCTCCTTCTCCTTCTCTTCCTCTCTTTTCTATTCTCTTCTTCCCCTCTTTCCTCTTCTTCCTTTTTGATAGATAATCATGTAATTTTATAAATCACGATCAAAAGATAATACACAAGGAGTGCATTTTCAGTTTAAACAAGAAAGAAACAATAAAAAATTAGACAACCCTTCTATCGGACTAACAGTTGCAGCCTTAAACCAACTATACAAAGTAAAGTAAAACAATTCTCTAAACTG
>CAIGRO010244122.1:0-12294 GCA_903798355.1 Fraxinus baroniana
CTAAGAAAAGATCATCTTTTGTCCCTGATGAAGGTTACTCGGAAAAAGTTGAACATTTAACATTCGCAACTTCTCAATGAATAAGATATTTTTTATTATTCTTTAAACTTCTTTTCATTCTCCATTAATGGTGTTATGCCTCTCAAGTACCAAATATGATTGTCAAGAACAAACTAGAGTCAATTGGGCATTAATGCGTTGTCTTTGTCCGCCCTTCCTTTTACAAAATATGCATTTTTTCCTTCTAAACATAAGTTGCTCTCTCTTTGATAAAAGAAATTTGAATCGTACGCTTATAGTTGTAGCAATGGTCTCAATCAATTTTTACATCTTTTACACTAACATTTCATTTGTTAAGGTGGAAGGAAAATTAACTTTGATCATATTATTAACAATTTTAAATAGGGCATAATAATATCTTTACTTATTCTCTCATAAAATAATTAAAATAAAAAAATCAAGAAAAAAAGGAAATAAAAGAAAACTTCATCTGATTCCTCACCCCACCCCATGTCCCCACTCCACAAACCCAACCAAAAAACTAGAAAACTCACTCACATGTCGGCCAACGCCACCCACCCACGGCCACCACCTCAAAATTTGCTGCCAACATCTCAAACAACAACATGAACAATCTCATCCAATTTGAAAATCACGGTCTCAAACAACACAACCAGTCTCCCTCAATTTGAAAATGACAATCTAAAACGACACAAACATGGTCCCTTCACACAGACATGAAATTAATTACTTTTCAGCTTACGTTCCTTTAGTATATGAAAATATCTAGGACTTCATTCAAGGAGTGAAGTTCCTACATAAGTGATAAGTTGTGGTTATGAGTGAAATGTCACTCTATCTAGAGCTAGCTGATTCTCCTCGAAATGTTTTGAGGCGCAATAATTATTATATTTGATTTTTCTCTAGTCATGAAATTCATAGCTGCTCAAGGGAAGAGAGAAAAATGCATATTTTGTACATTAGTTTTTCTACTATAAATCTACTATATGTCATTGTTGAAACATGAATAATGAGTAATCAACAAACTACACATGGATGAATACTCTCTATATGTGGATTTATTACCCCCATAAAAGGATCTAGCATTTTGTTCAAGAATATGCTACACAAACAGAATCAAATACAAGGCTTAAAAACAGGGGGACATGTGACGCAACATCATCGGAGAGTTTGAAAAAAAAAATCCGTACAGGTGCTGTCAACGCAGCACCTATCGCTGCCTTTGTTCCCAAACCCTGTGTTTAGTAGCATTATTCTTTGTTGAAAGAGGTGGGCGGGAGGGGTGGGACGGCTGGATCTACATATATCAACAAAATATTGCTCATTTTTCTTGTGGGTTGGATGGGAAACAAAATATTTGTTTCATCGCGGGTTGGGATTTGAGTTCAATTTGATGGGAGAAGATGATGAAAAAGGATGAATGTTGGGGAAAAAGGATGATCAAAGTCTATTTTCTAGGTCTACTGATGGATATATGGATGAAAGTCGTCCATATGTACTTCCGTCGCACAAAGAAATGAAAGGTTTGACACTGTAGGTGCAACAAATGAAAGATTATGATCAAAGTTACAAAGATTGGAATCGTGATTGCAATTATTCCTATTGATTATTTTATATGAGCGCATCTTTTTCTTCTTCTTATTTTCTACATCCATATGCCTTCATTTAATAGATTCAAAATTTGTTCGATTGAGGCTTAATCTCATGTTGTGATTATCACCTACAATAGCCTCATATCCTGACCTAATACAATCACACATCTTGAAGGCTTAGTCACTGCCTTATTTTTCAAAATGACTCGATAAGCCTACGTCTTATTCTGAATTCGAATCATATTTCATGCTCCTTTCGCAATGCTAATATTTTTGAATGTTTAAATCCTCATTTATGAAAGAAACATTCTTTTCACTTTTGAGTGTGAAATAATTCTAAAATTATTTAGCATGTCTTTTTATTGGACTCACTTTTTATACACACATTTTTGTAACAATCATGCTATATATACATTTTTCTTTACTTCATTTTTGGCATTATGTAACGTGAATTTTAAAATGATTAAAAATTTAAAAAAAAAAAAAAAAAAACGCTTTCTCATCCAACACTTTTTGAACTTCAATGGAGTATACACAAAAATGTAAATCAAAGATGTATACTTCGCATTATTTTTATATAAATATTAGGTGACCAAATGCCTATGTATATTATAATGTGGTTTGACACTTAGGCTCAGTTTGTTTCCAATTAAACAGTTGTTGAGCCACTATCTTTGACCTCTTTCTCTGATAGTGGGCCTCAATATTTTTTTAAAAAAAAAGGGTAAATAAATTCATTTTTAAGTTAAAACAATGAGAAACAAACAGGGGTTTAGTATTACTGAATTTTTTATTTTTGAATCGACTTGAAGTTGTTCATCGTTAATAGTGCTCTCGATCAATTTGGTAAACACAAATATTTTTGGATATAATATGCATCCGTGGTTATGATTTTTCCTCTCATTCATTTTTTATTTCTTAACTGCATTCGCTCGTATCTTTATTACTGTATTATTATGAAAATAATAGTCATCAAATATACGGAGATAATAAAATGATAATATCAATAAGAAGCTTAGGTGTGTCACGTAATATAATACCATGTAATTTTAAATTTATAAGTAAAATAATAACACATTTCTTGAGTTTAATACAAATATATCATGTATCCTACATTAATTATTTTAAGTTGTTGAATCGAACGCTAAACGAAAAAAACTGGATAATGTGAAAATCGCTAATATTCTAATAAATTTTAAAAAATAAAGTATTGTAAATATCTCGAATTCATAAGTCAAAGCGATTTATTATACAATTTCATAGATAATCTGTTGATAATGTGAAAAGTCAAAAGCAAGCTACTAAGCAGTGACGATAAAAATTTATAAGTAATATTTAAATTTACAAGTTGTTATCATTTGTTATATCAAATTAAACAATAAAAAGTTGATAACATAAATTGTTAAAATAACATAATAATTAACACATAAATAAATAATATCATTGAGAGAGTTTTTGTCTTCCATTCGAAAGAATCAACGATTTATTAATTTTGTGCTTCGCTTTTTTATGGTTTCACTGCACCATTTGTACCCGTCAATTTCGAGTTGAAACCTATTGTCCACTCCTCAAATTTTTACACGTTACTAGCCTGTTTGGTAACAATTAAAATCAGATTAAAATTGAAAAATAGTAGTTAATTTTTCAATTTTAATCTGATTTTAATCTATACCAAATAGGCTAATGAATTTGAAACAGTAAATAGTAGAACGCCACATAATATAATACACATAACATCATATATAATATATCATTTTCCAAGATAATGTAGTTAAGTGCCAAAATCTGAATAGACAACGACCAAATGAACCATCATATTGGGATAACATATATCGACTCATCAAATTCCAATGTCTTTGTGTGTATTTGTATCTCGTACAAATATTAGTCTATGTTTGGTTGAACTTAAAAAAAAAATTGATAAAAATTTAAAGTGAAGTTAATAATTAATTTTAATCATACATTCAATGAAATTCATAACTTTTTTATATCATTTTTTCAATCATAAATTCTATCGATTCTTATTAAAATCTAGCCCCTGTTTGGTAGATGTTAAAAATAGATTTTTAGTATATTTTGATAAAAAATGATGAAATGTGTGGTTGAAAAAACGTGAATTTCATAAAATATGTAGTTAAAATTAATTATTGATCTCGACTTTATATTTTAATTGAATTTTAATCCAAATCCAACATGGGCCTACTAAAATAACTTTTAGCTATGACATTTGTAAAATAACATAACATTCTATCTTGTGCTTCTAATGGTCCACGTGGCGTCGTTCTAATTTGACCAAAGTCAAAAATTGCCAGCATGGCAGCAGCCCAAAATCAAAGACTTTTAAGGAAAAAATCTTAATCTAGTGCAGTCATGTCTATAATAACAATTTTACTTCTACTTCAGCAGCCAATTACCTGATTTTAATAATTTTTCTTAAGTAAATATAAATAAAATTGAAAGCAGTCAAAGCAAACATACGTATTATAGAGTTTGTACCTGAATGTGAAATATTACATTCACTATCATTGGTAGTAAAAAATTAATATTTCTTATTTCACTTATAGGCAAATGCATCTTAATTTTTTATTTGTTTATTTTTTTTTTTTGATATGGTAAAATTAGTAATAATTTATGTTTATAAAATAAATTATAAAGTGTTGAAATTATAAATTAATAAAAATTAATAATGAATAAATTGTAACTAAATTATAATTTAAAACAAACAAGCACGAGAACAAATACATTTGTGAAATACGAAATAAAATAATGTTACTTGTATATAAGAATACACAATAGTTTGTATATCGACAAAAACCTTTTTTATTATTTTTTTCATAATACATTTTTTTCTCTGTTCTTTTCAACTGTACATTTTTCAATAAAATAATATTACACACAATTAAAAAAATATTTCTTTTATTTTTTACAACATATTTTTCATCAATTTACTATTTTAAAATATATTTTAAACAAAAAACAAAAACAAAAACAAAATTGGGGCTCAAACCGGCCCGAAATATCTAAAAGAGTTGGGGAAACTTTTATTATTATTATTATTATCATCATCATTATTATCATTATTTTATTTTATTCGGTTGAAGGTAAAAAGGTGGAAAGGTAGAAAAATTTATGCAAGTACAGAGGAAATTCTTGTGCTAAACCACACACACGTAAAGCCCTTTAAATATGATTTTTTTGAGGCGTGCTGCTGTTTGATTCTATTATTTCTATCATTCATTGATTTCAATATAAGAGCTTTGAAATTTTTTTGAAAGTCTATCTGCCCTTCTGTTTTTTTCTTTTTATTTTCCAGAAGAAGTTCTTCAAAGAAATCATGCAAGATTGTTGGAAATATTTGCTCAAGACTCTTTATGTAGTTTTTGCGTTCTTTTCTGCTCTTTTACTGGGTGCCCTTAAAAGTGTGTAACTTTGTTATGAAGTTTCAAGAATTCTTGTGTAATTTTCTTGATTGTTCATCCATCAGTTAATGGTTTATTGTTTATGAGTTTGCAGGTTCGCTGGTGGGTCCGATTGCTTGCTTAATTCTGATATTGGGGAATCTTGGGGTGATTTTAGGCCTTTTCCCTGCACATGTTGCCTGTGCAGTTTACACCCTTGTCAAGTAATTATTTTCTTGTTTCTCCTTATTCTTACATATTGCTTTATTCTAGGTTGCAGGGAAACAAAGAACATTAAAAACAAATTTAAAATGTAGTTGTTTTCAGAAGTTAAGCTCGACCTGGGCTTTACTTGATAGTTTGATTATTGTTGTTTGAAGTTTGCTGTTTTTTATTTTTTTTTAACAGAACAAATAGGTGTGATGCACCACTTAAAATTGCAATATTTTTCGGGTTGCCTGCTTTGTTTGGTCTCTGGTTGGCTCTTAGCATAGCTGGTAGTATACTTGTGGGAGTGGGATATGGTTTTTTCACTCCTTGGGTTTCAGCCTTCGAGGCCTTCAGGCTTGACAATGAATCCAAGAAATTCTTCCACTGCATTGTGGTATGCATTTAATCTATATATTTCGTTTCTTCTCTTATGGAAATTCGATATTTACTTTCCCAAAATTTTATTTTTATTTTGATTTTCTTCTGCTCTGTGAAAATTCAGGATGGAACATGGGGAACTATCAAGGGTAGCTGTACCGTTGTCCAGGATTTTGCTGATATATGTTATCATTCTTACCCACTCTATTTGAAGGAGCTGCGTGAATCCCCTGCATCGCATGAACTTCAACCTCTCAGGTAATGGTTTTTCAATTGACTTATTGAGGGTGTATTTGATATGTAGTATTTGACAGGACTCGACAACATAATGAACAACATTTCCCTTTTGGTACTATCTGGTGCTGTTGGGTTCACCTTACCATGAATGATAATTTTAGCCGTTCATCCTTCGTTTCCAGACAATTATTATGGAATTAACTTTATCATTTATATTTCTGTTACTTCAGATTTTTTGGATTGGAAAGTAGTTAGTTGAATACGGGCACTGAAAACGTGATGGAATTAAACTATTATCATTCTTAACGTTCTTTGGTGAAACCATTATGCAGGCTTATTCATGTGCCTGGATGCATCATTGTTGGATTATTGGGGCTGATAGTGGAAATTCCTCTTTACACCGCTATTGCAATAGTAAAGAGCCCTTACATGTTGTTCAGGGGATGGCAAAGATTAGTACACGATTTGATCAGTCGGGAAGGCCCATTTTTAGAAACAGCTTGTGTTCCCATTGCCGGATTGGCAATCCTTATGTGGCCGCTTGTTGTTATTGGGAGCATTATAATGGCCATATTTTCAAGTTTTTTTATAGGATTATATGGATCTGTTATAGTATATCAGGTATATCTCAGCCAGAGAGATTTTTAAAACACAAATTTCTGAATTGCACTTGGTTTTTACCTGTGATTACTCATGGTGATGCAGGAAAGGTCCTTCCGAAGAGGCGTTGCTTATGTCATTGCTATGGTTGCTGAATTTGACGAGTACACAAATGATTTGCTCTATCTTCGCGAAGGGTCAATCCTTCCAAAGTAATTAGTTCCATTAATCTCTCTCTCTCTATTTTATTTATTTATTTAGTTCCATTAATCTCTCTCTCTCTATTTTATTTATTTATTTAGTTCCATTAATCTCTCTCTCACTCTCTCTCTCTCTCTCTCTCAAACAGTTCACTTACAAAACATTTTTTTGGAAGTTAGAAATAAGTAAATTCCTTATATTGACACTGAAGTATGAGTTACTCTAAAAAGGGTAACCTTTTTTACTTAGAAGTAAGAAAAACATTTTTGGAGTGAAAAAATACATAAAGTAATTAAGTACTTACCTTTTTTAAGCTTAGCAAAACATTCTCAAAGTTCTCTAGCTTTTTTTGTGCTCATTCGCCTTCCACGACACTAATCTTGTTACTCATGGCCAGGCCCCAGTACAGGAAGAAAAGTAAATCCAATTCTGAGTTTTCTGTTCGACAAAATCAATCATTACGTGGAAATTTCAGTTCTGTCTTCGCTGAAGCTCCTTCAATGCTTGTGCCAAACCTTACATCATCGAGATCTGTTCGGGAGGCAATACATGAGGTGCAGATGGTGCAGGTATGCATTTTCTGTAATTAGGGAAATCCAGGATAATTTGACATCCAAGATATGCAGAAACAACAAAATTGTGTTGCATTCCATTTTATAGCGCAAGGATACAATTGAACGCTAACAGGAAGAAACTTCTGAATACAAGTATACTACCAATTAATGGAAGTAAGGAACTAATTAATGCAAGATAATTAAGATAGAGATAAAGAAATAGAGGACTTTAAGAATACAGAAATGGATTCATGTAGCCGACCCCCAACACTTTTATTGGAAACATGCATAGTTTGTTTTTCTTGAATTTAAATAAATGTACTTACTGCGAAAAGCAGGAAAATGAAATATTACATGAAGCAAAAGTGCGTAAACTTAATACGTGAGATATAAGTAATATCAATTTTTGTTTGTTGACTTAACGTGAATCACATAAATAATATTTCGCTCTGTCTACTATTTGGAACACGTATTAAGAGCTTTTTTCAAGGGTATAGATATTTACCTCCATTGACGAGACACAAATTTACAACCGGTACTATTTGTAAAATGACCCATGTAAAAAAAATGCATTAAGTTTGTGATATATGTTATGCATTTTTGTAGGTAGAAGTGCTTAATGTAACGTTGACATATGGTAGAAAATTCATGATTAGCTGTGGTCTACTTTACATAGATAACTTTAATTTTGGCAAAACAACCTCCTTGACATGTAGGAGAGAATAAGTAATTCTGTAGCAATTGGATTAAAGTTCATATTTGCTTCTAATCACAAAAAATAAATGAATGGTTTCTTTTATTTTGCAAAAATGAAACAGGTATGGGGAAGCACCATGAAATCATGTGAACAGAGAGGCAAGGAACTATTGGATACAAATGTGATCACAACAGCTGACCTCAATGATTGGTTGAAAGCAAAGAATGCATATGATGCATCCATCATTGCCATTGGATTGCCCTGTTTCTCATTTTTGCAAACGATCCTGCACTCTATTAAAGCTGGCTCCGACGGGCTACTGCTTTTGGATGATCTCGAGATCACCCATCTGAATCGACCCCAGAGCAGATTGTTGGACTGGTTTTTCCAACCCGTGATTGTCCTCAAAGAACAAATCAAAGTCATCCATTTGGAAGATGGTGAGATACAGTACCTGGAGAAATTGGTTCTCTTCGGAAACAATACAGAACGCATTAAGGCTTGGGACAATGGTAGTGTTATTCCTCAGGACCCAGTGAGAGCTGCTCGAATCGATAGTATCAGTCGTAGGTAAAAAAATAAACTTTAATATCTACCTAATATTCCTCCTTTATAAAGACTATTAGGGGGCCATTTATTTCTTAGATCTAAACTTAGAGAGGTAATAAAGGATGAACCACTATAAATTGGTGTGCGCTTGGCTTACTGATTGTTACTAAGTCCTATTGCTCTTGTAAGTAGGGATTAGCGCTTAATCTATAACATGAAATGGTGAAGGAGATGTAACTTTTGAAAATGTTTCTCTTGGCAGGATGGTGGGAATGACTAGAAGTGTATACAAGTTTCCGACTTATAGAAGAAGATATCGGCAGGTTGTTAAGAACTTAATATGTTATTCAGTTTCAAAGGACGGTTCTTGTTCTTCAGCAAAGGAGGGTTATACCAGATCCATCACTTGTTCTGCAACTAAAGAAGGCTCCAACAGATCAACGTCTTCAAGATCAATTGGTTCCATGGATATCGTCTGAGATTTTTAGCTGTCATTCTTTTTCCGGATTATGCCACTTTGCCAGAAAGAATTGACAGATGCAGTGAATTCTCTTGGCAGGATGGTGGGAATGACTAGCAGTGTATAAAAGTTTCTGACTTATAGAAGAAGATATCGACAGGTTGTTAAGAACTTAATATGTTATTCAGTTTCAAAGGACGGTTCTTGTTCTTCAGCAAAGGAGGGTTATACCAGATCCTTCACTTGTTCTGCAACTAAAGAAGGCTCCAACAGATCGATGTCTACAAGATCAATTGGTTCCATGGATATTGTCTGAGATTTTTAGCTGTCATTCTTTTTCCGGATTATTCCACTTTGCCAGAAAGAATTGACAGATGCAGTGACAGATGAATTGGTGATAGAAGATATGATTGGATTGAAAAGTTGACCGTGTTTTAAACAGTCCAATGATAGAATATCGTGATATTATGTCAATTTTTTGGCAATGTAGCGTGATTGTCTTTTATTTTTATTTTTTTCTTCTTTCTTTTTCGATTTTCTAATGTTTTACAATAGCTAGTGTAATCGTCTAGGTCATATTGGCTTGTAAAGTTTTTGTTACACATTATTTTTCAAGTTAGAAACTTTGTCCAACATATACAGAATATATGGTGGGCATAGATACTTGGTGTTCAATTCATATGTGGAAGTTTTTGAATGCTGTATAGGAAATTATATATACATTCAAACTCTCATCTTCAAAGTCTTACATAGAAACGCGTATATCGTACACAAATGGTTCTTGCACAATGTGCAACGTACTATAGGTATATACACATATAAGCTCATGTTTGACCGACATTATTTTTTTCATTCTCATTCTTCTGCTCATTTTCAACTACACATTCTTCAATAAAATAATATTTTTCATTACATCAATAATTTTTCCTTCTTTTTCAATCACATATTCTTCATCACATCACTTCAAAAAAATGCATTCTTTCATTTTAATATGACTTTTACTCATTTTCAACCACACATTTTTCAATAAAATAATATTTTTCATCACATCAATAACTTTTCCTTCTTTTTCAACCACATATTCCTCATCACATCACTTCAAAAAAATGCATTCTTTCATTTTAATATGCATCAAACACACTCTAAATAATCGATAAAGCACCATTTTTAGTTTATGTTAAACATAGATAATATGATACATCAGTGTATTAATAGATAAGTTTATGGTGGCTTTCAACATTTTAATTAAATTTATTTTGTTACCAGTACTTAGCAAAAGCTAAGCACGTGTACTTAATAGATCATTTCTTTCTTTATATATGTTCATGTGTGACATTTTTTTATTTATTAAATTGGCTTTTTGTCTTCGTTTCTCGAACAATTTATAAATTGTATTATAAATAGATAGAAATAAAAGTGGTGGATAAGTAGATAGTACTTGTGAATTTATTAGAATATGTAGTTGGAAATGAAGGATAAATGACTTTTAATGTCGAAATGGAGGTTGGGTAATTGCATTTGATGAAGCTTATATTGGTAAGTGAAGGTCTGATCAAGTCATTATGTTCACAATCATGAGTAAACTCTACTTTCATTGAGTTCGTACACGTCATCATGTAGAGTGGCTAGATGAATTTTTTCATAATCACGAAATTTCAGTTTCAAGATATTTTCATGTTATTCTTGTTGTATAAACATGATTTTGTAGTAAAAAAAAAAAATAATAATAATTTGTTGACCTCGTTCCTTGTAGGATGACGTGGCCAAAGGTCTTTAACGTCCACGTAAGCCCGCTCCTGCACACCAGGACAAACCATTAACAACACATCGCCTACTTCGGTGGTGGAGGAGGCGGCTGCATGCACTCCGATGGTCAAATCAGTGAATTATATAAGTATTTGCGTGTTGGATGCACTTTAGACATAGCCCCTTGAGTAAAAAAAAGTTCGGCTTTCGGAGCACACGTGTGGAATATTGAGAGAGCAAAATTTATATGTTGAGAGCATAAACTTGCATTACCTTTGAATGACGCAACGTGTGAACTTTTATAGTAGAAGAGAATGAATAAGAATTGTTGGATGAAGAGACATCAGGCCTTAGCCATACGGCGAGGCATTTTATTATGGGCATCAATCAATCAAAAGTATTTAATGTTATGACCCATTTTACTATCCCTAAGCCTGTAGTGCAAGGCTTAGACTTGATCTGTTGACTTGGTAGGGTGACTATTACAGTGAATTGTTGCTTCAAGCTTTCACATAAAATTCTGTATGGAACCTACCTTGCCTCATCCATGACGGTTCGGCCTCTTCATGGGAGTAGTTCAACTAATTGCCAATGGGCATAATGACTTGGAGTGCAGGCCCAAATTCACTTGTTGTGTGGCTCCACGTGGTTATGCTTCGCTTAAAGAGGCATAACATTTGTCTTCCAATTCCATGTGAGGGCTCTCGAAGTGCCTGGGAATGTCTTTTATTTAGTTCAGTTCCAGTGTGTGTAATCTTTTAGTCATTCAATAAACAATAATTCCACTACATTTCATTCCTGTTATGCTCTACTAGACTTCCAGTAGATTGATATGGGCTAATAACTCCGGATTAACAGATTCGCAGGGCTTCCAGTAAAGCAGCACCAGCATCCAATCCACAGGAACTTGTCCGCTACTTCAGATACACAGCTGTAACAAGGGCAGGAGGATTCTATCAGTCGAGCAGGATAATAGAGAACCTGTAGCAAGGTAATTATCACAGCATCGACACTAGGAAATGTGACGTTAATTGATCTGATGAACAATTTGGAAACATTGATAGATGGGATGAATTTGGAGATTCATGAGGGGATAAGAACAATGTAGTTTGAATTCCAAAGGGGTGTGTCAATGATGATGGAGAAGACTGAGATGATGACGAAGAAATTGGATGGACATGAATGTGAACGGAACGAGAATGGATTGGCCGCTACTTCGCCTGAAATCACCCATTCCTTTGAAATTTCACACAATTTGGATGAAATCGAGGCAAGTACAGACAGAGGAAATCGACGTGAGGGAACTACTGTTAGAGGAAACTGGAGATTAATTGCAAGTTTACCAATGCAATTGCCGGTGTTACCGGATGAAGTTCAGGAGGAGAATTTTGTGAAGGAGCTAAAACGTTGATTGGGGAAGAAGTCAGAAAGGTTAAACCACATGATTTGGGCTAAATTATGGAATTGGCCCAAAGGGAAGAAGACAAAAAGGAGTCCATTCAGCAAGCCCAATTCAATTCGGGGGGCCATATAAAATTAATAAAGAGGAAATTACAGTCACCCCTACTTTTAAATTACCATTTTCATAAATGCTAGATGAAGTTTTATATTGCAAAAATCATGTTTAATTCATAATTTAAAAACAATTTTT
>CAIGRO010244134.1:0-23465 GCA_903798355.1 Fraxinus baroniana
CACCAAAGGGAGCCAACTCTTGGGGAGACCACTCTGGAGGATTTCTTGGTGAGAGCAGGGATTCTTGTGGCTGATGCTTCTCAAGGACCTGCTATGGTGTTGGACAGCACATTAACCCCACAGAGTTTCACGCCCCAAATGGGGTTGGGGTTGTCTCCTTCTCCTTCAATTGATGCATTGTCAGATACACCAATCCCAGGCCAGAAGAGGTACACTGGAGACCTTGACAAGACCCTTGAGAGAAGGCTAAGGAGAAAGATTAAAAATAGGGAGTCTGCTGCACGCTCTCGGGCGAGAAAACAGGCAAGCTTTTAATCTGTATTATGTTCTCTTTACATTCCTTTTTTATTTGTTTTTCATCTCTGACTTGGTTTACCATATGATAATGTGCATAGGCTTACCACAATGAGTTAGTGAGCAAGGTTTCATGTCTTGAAGAGGAAAACATGAAGATCAAGAAAGAGAAGGTAACAAGTTTTCAGTGGTATAATTATTAGTTTAAATGCACGAGGTGCTAGCTGCAAGGTGATGTTGTTAGCGTATTGGTAGTATTTAACAACTGAAACTTAACCAATAAACAAATGGACTTTTTATCCAAAGGATGCTTATTTAGTGTACTGGGCTGCGAGTTTTCGTAGCTTATCCGAATGGGATGAGACTGAATATATAATGTGGTTTTAAGTTGAAGAACAGATCAAGGCAGGAAATAAACAAATGTACTTTTTATCCAAAGGATGCTTATTTAGTGTAATGGGCTGCGAGTTTTCATATCTTATCCAAATGGGATGAGGCTGAATATATAATGTAGTTTTAAGTTGAAGAACAGATAAAGACGTGAAATAATATATGATTGGAGATCACTAGGATGAGTGTAATGAGTTCAGTCAATATGCAAAAATTGTGTGACATTTGCTACTTAACAGTATCTTCGGCAAAACATCCTTGGACTTTTGTGATTAAGTTTAGGATAGTCAAATCATCGTTAAAAAAATAAAAAAATAAAAAATGCAGTCTGAGCACACTAACAACATACAAATATTTCCAGAAAGAGATGGGAATCATATGGATATTGTGGAGGCACACAACACACGTATCTTGCCATTTCTTGGGGAATAATTTCTAGTCATCACACACGAAATTAGTTGTCAAGTGGTCGTGTGACAGGAGTAGGTAACTCTCTCAAGTCTTTCCTAATCACGGCTTCCTCAGCAGATTACCCTGTTAAATGTAAGCAAGGCCTCAATGAACTGCCAGCCATCACATTAATAATATCTTTACTTAAAGTTAATTTTATGTTTCAGATTTTCCGACCATTTCATCCCTAACAAATTGAAGTTGCCATCAGCATGGTTATCATAATTTGGCATTTTATTTGCTTTCGTTGCTAATTTTTAGGATGTCAGATTTCAAGTTTAGGTCTGGGCTGGCAGCACTATAGATTTGGTTGTAAGATTTCACTCTCCAATACAGCTTCAGGTTGAACAGTTGCTGACAGCTTAGTCTTGTATTCCCAGTGCCTAATTTGGGGAAAGCTTTAGACAATCCATTCTGCTAACAAAATGTTCATGTACCAAAATGATACATTGCTTCGGCTTTACATGCCTTCCAAACATCATAGGATCAATCTCCAAATCCATTCAGAGGTTTAACTTTGATTTTGCTGTGTGTTGGAAAGGTATAAATTATTTTATCTAACTATTACAAGTAGAAGATCCTATTTACAGATTACAAATAGCTTTAAAAAGTAAAGATTGAGTGATAATCACATAATCAATAATTAAGAAAAAATAATCCTTCACTAGCATGAGCAGATCCAACACCCGACGAACACCGTCGGCTGTCTGTACTGGATCCGCTGAAATTTTTTTTTCCCCGTAGCGGAGCACACGCACTGAAACTGTAGACATGAAGTGAAATCCAATCCATGAAATAAAATTCTAATCGCTACTTTTGGTTACCTGGTTCCCCACACGGCCAATGGGTACGTCCGAGGCCGCCCATGCTCATCTCTCACCATCCATGCTCAACTCTCAATCTGGATCCGCTAGTGCTCATTAGTGGAAAAATATCAAGTAAAATAATCATATTATCTTCTCATATCTTAATGTCTTCTGTCAATCTCAATATAGTGTTGTAGAAACCAACATGAGTTTCAAAATTTAATTGATCCGAGCAATTTGTCCTCTTCCAAAGCTCCAGAGCTCTAATGATACTTCATAATTGCGTTTACAATGCATGTTGACTAAACCAACCAAAGAACTAGAAGCTGGCGCAAAAGAAAATCGTCATCCACCAATATAACTAGACACTTGTCAAAGATACATGTAAATATTAATACTCCAAAGATGCGTGGGTTGCACTAGCAATCCACCCAAAGATGAAGAAAAAAGACTGGCTTAACTAGAACCTAGGTGTGCAAGGTGGCTAAGACAACAGAGGTGATGGAAATTCACTTGCTGGATGAGAAAACATGATTTCCTTTCATGTAGTTCAACAAGTAAACAAGGAACAGAGGAAAATCTTTCAACAAGCTGGTCCAACTTACATCAGAATTAGAGACCGGTATAGGAAATCACATGAGCCCCAAAAAGTCCTGTTATCCCGGAGGCTCAAACGAATACGGTATGGCCCAAAGGTCCAGGCAGCAACAACAATATACCAGCCTTCATCATGAGTCCATAAATAGAACCACCACAGAACCTACAAGAAGAAGAAACAGGGAAAATGGCCTTCACAGTGCCACCTGATCCACCATTACCAAATCAACACACTGGTCAGAAAAGAGAAGCACCATGAGGACCATAAGAATTGCATAAAATCCAAACCATGAGACTCTAAATCTGAAGCACTAGAAATGAAAATTTGCTTAGAAATCCCAATGTAACATTAAAACTAGATGAAATGGTCATATATGAATATTTTTATTATAGGGGCAGAAGGCGGCTCCCCTTCTCATGTCATGGGGGAGGGGAATAGGTGATTCTAAGCATAGTTTATTCATCTTCTGGGATCTTCACTTGCAGGAAAAACAAGACGATGCAAAACATCTTTTTGTATGACACAGATGCCATCCTAATAATTTCTCCAAATTCAAGAATAGTGGATGATAAAGAGGATAATTAACTCGGAGCAAAGAAATCCAATGAAGAAAAAAAAACCGAGTTTATTCAATGTTTTAGTGCCACTGAAATAGAAACTTGCAGATGGCTTTGCCACCAAAATAGGACAGCAGTGACAAGATACACATACCGGGAAAAAAAATTGGCTGGATGAGCAGCACAAGCCACTGGAGAGCGGAAATGAATGTTAGTTTAGCTCAACATAGGATCAAACAAGCTTTGCTACCATGTTGGAATTTATAAAACTGTTATAATATTTTATCTAACTATTACAAAGTAAAAGACCATGTCTACGTGATGATCACACAATGGAAAAATAATCCCACACCATTGGAAAAATATTACGGAGAATAATCTTATAATCTTTCCATATTTTAAGCACTTGTAGTGAACACTTAATGTGGAATAAATGGAACTTGTTGTCTTAAAGTGACTCAGCATTGGAAACTTTGAGGCACTTATCTTGAGTTCTGGTAATAAAATATAAGTACGTTAAGAAAAGGATGCATATTCCTATTTGTCAACTTGTAAAAGATGATTTGACTTAGTTAATTTTTGTGGGCCCCTTAATACACACAATTCTTGTGGCGACTTCATCAGTCAGCTTCACTGCAGCTAGTTTTTGCATCTATAAATTGTCCATTATTATAGCTTAGCCACCTAGGTTCTTTCTTGCATGGTTTAAAATGCCTATAGGCTGTGAAGTTGTTTTAAATCTTGTGTTCTTACTTGTAATTTTTATTGCATTTTTTGTCACGTCATATTGAATGTAAACAAGAAGTCTTCTTTGCGTTGATTATGATTTATGTATTTTGTCTGTGATCTCATGTCCACTTTTGATGGTTGCTTTGCATGGTAATATATAACCCTCTAGGTTTACATGGTTTCTAAACAGTACCAAACTTGAGTGTCGGACCTTGACTAATGAATGGTTGCTGAAGCTGTCTTCTAAAAATTTTGAGTGCTAATATTTGTTTGCTGATTTTGAAGTCAGGCTTTGACGGTAATCCTACCTGTAAACTTTGTAATAGTTTCCTGACAGAAAGTAAAGGTGCAAGTCTCCTTATATCAAGTGCACATGCTTTTACACATTGAAAATTTGGGGAAATAATCTTCCAAAAACTTACTTTCAATCATATAATTTCATTGCATGCGCCATACTAATATTTGTTATCATTGATTGGAAATTTATACTGCATCCCTTGAAATAAGGTGACAAAGTTCATACAACAATTTTCTTGTCAGTCCAACAAGCTTCAACTTTGATGACTACTTCATAAAACAATCATGAAAATGAAACTCTGAAGATGTCATGAGGTAAATAGAAGAAAATGGATGGAAAAATAAAATATCAACTAACTTTCCAGCCAGCGAAGGAGTCTCAGTAGAAGTACTGCTAAAAAATGGAACCTTAGAAAAGTCAATTACCGACTTAATATAGACATTTTCTGTCAAATCAAAATACAGACACAGAGACAACTATGAGGATATGTTCTGATATGCAATTTTTGGGTGAACGCTTTCCAGAACCATCTTAGGATGAAGATTAAGAGAAAACGTAGTCAAGTACCATTAAGAAGTTTTTTACAGTAAAGTTAATGATTTAAAAGATGCAGTAAACAGTTGTGTGAAAAACTGCTGAAAATGTGAGAGAAGGTAGAGACGAATAAACCATTGTTCTGCGGATTGAACAGTAGGCTAAAGAGTAGCATGAAGATTGGGTCCCTAGAGACAAATTATAAGAGGTTTAATAAAGTTGGCTGTGAGAACTATATCTGCAACCATTAGAAGATGCAATAAACAGTAGTGCGAAGAACTGTTGAAAATGTGATAGAAGGTAGAGATGAATAAACCATTGTTCTGCGGATCGAACAGTAGGCTATAGAATAGCATGAAGATTGGGTCCTTGTAGACAAATAATATGAGGTTTAATAAAATTGGTTGTCAGAACTACATCTGCAACTTTTCCTTTTATGTAAAGAAATGTATTTCTGGACGAAAGCTTATATCAAATTATAGGTTGAGACCAAAATCGTAGGCTTGTATCGACCCTTCAAAGTTAATATAAAAGCATGCAATTGCATCATTGAGATAATTGGATTTAAGCTGAAGGATGTTATGGCTGTGTCTGTTTCTGCTGGAAATTGCAATTCATACCGTTAGTTTCAAAATGTAGCCGTAGTTTTTGACTTGTTCTCTCACAGCTGGGTCCCATTCTTTGAAAATAACGGACTAAAAATTGATTTTTTGGTGAAAACAATCCCCACCAGACAAGGCCTATATAATATTGTGAAGATTGTAAGAGCACCTCATAGTTTATCTGGTGTTTATTTTATAACGGTGCGGTGGTGTTTCTTTGATTTCACTCCAGCTCAGGAAATATGGTGTGATGTGAGCACCTTCCATACGGGCATTCTTGCCTATTAGTACATAATAATATTGCAGCAGCCTCACTGTGGTTGCATGAATAAGGTTGTTACAACTAAGAATAGTTGAACTAAATAATTTTCTTTCTTGCTTGACAAATTAGACTGAGTGTCTCACTGTCCTAAAATTAATAAATTTTACTTTTGATGACACTGTGTCACAATGTTCTTTATGCTCACATGCTACACGTTCTTCCTTGACTAACTGTTTGTTGTGCTTCTTCCTTCACTCTATGCACGAATATCTTATAGATGTTGGCCCAACATCTTTGGCTTATTGGCTCTCAGTGTGTCTGGATTCCCTGAGATAATAAAATCAAGAAATAGACAGGTCACAGGAAAATATTGAAAGGATTTTAAGTATAAATATTAAGTACAAACAAACCGAGTTTTCTTTTTTTACTACCAACTCCTTGGAAGTTTCTCTTTGAATGATGTTGTATACTGGATGGTGTCTACTTCGTTTGAAGAAATTGAGTGATCTTTGTACCATTTATAAATCACTTTCTGTGCTGTGTGTATTATCAATGTTTTTCCTTCCTTTTCCTCTAAAGCTTTTGTGGTAATATTTTAGTGTTTGGCATTAAACCTTTCCTCACTAAAACTTCGGTTATGTCGTATTTATGCTGTTTTGACTAATAGCAACAAAGAGCACGTGCTTAACCTTTGTTAATTGTTTTCATGTTTTTTCATTTTAAAATAGATAATTGATATGTTGCTCAACTCCCAAATTGTTTAGGTCATGAATTCTGACTTTAGAAGTTGATGGAGTTAGATGTTCATTTCATATCTGATAATTGCTTTAGGTTCATTTTATATCATCCTGTCTGTGGAAATGTTTGCTAGTTTAACAGAAAATGGGATATCATAAACCTTGTCAAAGTACTCTTCATATAAATCGGTGTACATGATTTTTCTTCGGAGGAGGATAGTTTCAATTGCTATAACGAAAACTTGGCTTTTCCTTCGTCCCCCTTCTCGGGGTTTGTTGACAGTGACGATAAATATCAGTTAATTTTTCATAGAGAACAAAGCTATTTCTATTTGTTGTATTCCTCTTGATACTCAAGGACTGTAACTAATATCTTTTTCTTTCTAGGAATGGGCGAAAACGGTTTCTTGCAATTTTGACGAACCAAGATATCAGCTTCGAAGAACAAGTTCATTCTGACATTGAGCTGCGGAAATTTTGGAGCTCGGCTGAGCTTTTTGGATTTTACTCGTGCATCTATTGGAGGAGTCCGTTAGGGTATCGAAATTTTGGAGTTGCTTATGCTTCTGATGCTGGTGCTGCTATTAGTTCAGTCTCTGTGTATATTTATTAGCTTAAATTTGTTAGAACTTACTGCTTATAAATAACTAGCTGAATGTTATGGCATTCCTCTTGTACTGCAAATATACAAGCCCTGTTTGAGCTTTACATGTCACGTGTTGCATTATCTGGGGAAAAAAGCTGCTTATTTGTGAATTATATGTCAATCTTTTTGCTTGGTGAAGATCTTGATTGGGGAAGCATCAAGTTGTATTATGACTAGACGCGCTTTTGTACTTAATGAACTAGCGATGATTAAGTGAACAAAAATATCGGTTTTTGTTTTTGTTTGAAGTTTTCTAAAACGATTTTGGTTGGAAAATATATGAGAAAACCGCTAAAATTGAACACGTGGACACCTCTAGCTTCTATTTTCGTTCATTCATAAATTGCAAATTTAGTTCGAACCTTTTGCCACTATTGCGACTTGACGTAACGCACGATTTGTATGAAATCGCAGAAATTCTCAATTTGCTAATTTTCCAAGGTTGAAATACAAACCAAACAAAAATATGAATTAAACCATATGTATTCACATAAGATTTACCTACTCTCATGTGTGGGATGACCGAAATAAAAAATGAAAAAAAAAAAAAAAAACACACCCCCCTGAAAATATTGCTGGGATAAGATTGGTAAATTTTCTAACGTTTGGGGACTAAATTTGCAATTACCTTCTTGGGAAACGTGTCTTGTTAATAGAACTAGATTAGAGATGATAAAAGTGACGAATCGAGAAATAGCGATTTATTTGTTTGGCTTGCGCAGAAGAATCCCATCAACTGCTCAGTCCTCCTCTCCAAAACCCTAAGCTCTCTCTTCGATTCCTATTGTCTCGTCGCCGTCGGGTGCCAATCAAGTTTGTATTTTTCTTTTATAGTTAACTACATTGTTTGGAGTTTCTGTGATTTTTTTTTCTTTTAAAATTTATACTACTTGTTGCGTGTTAGAATCATTTTGTACAGAGCCATTCAGGCGTGTAATTAAAAGTAATTTTCTCCATCAGCTAGAATTCTAGAAAGCAGTAAGCAAACAGCAGTCAGTAAATGTTCTTAGATTCGTTTGGCAGCACGATTTTATGGTTCAGATTTGTGAATTGTGGAAAATTCTTTAGTTCAATTTGAAATTCGTGGAGAAAACAATTGCGTGTAATTATCTCAAACTTTCATTGCTCACCAAACTTACAAAGCGAATAATTTCGAATTCTAATGTATGCTTAATATGGGTCTTTTGTGTCTTCTCACGTGATGTGTTTTGTTCTGTTTTTGCATGCTCACTGGTGGACAGATACTATTGTAGTTAGAAGTAAGATATTGGCAGTCTAAATGTTGAAAGGTAGGAAGGTTACTGGCAGGGGTGAGACGACAACACCCCACTATGCTTTTGGTCCACTTGAAGATGACATAATAATTAAGCACAGGCTTCTGACCCGTACAACAACAACAAGAGGCGAACCTCCATTGAAGAAACTTCAGAAAAAGTTTACAGCTTTCGTGCTGGAAATAGAGAAAGAAGCCGATAACCATAGTGACTGTGAGAGACTTGCCAAGGCCTTTTTACAGGAGATGAATACTTTTGAAATTCCGCTTCTCAAGAGTAAAGCAGTTATAGATGCTAATATTAGAGAGAAGGAAAACTTCAATGAGTTGAAAGATGAGATAAATAAGCAGATTTTACAGGCACAGGCCGATATAGAAGATCTGAAGAAACAGCTGGAAGAGAGCAAGACTGAGAGGAAGCACAAAGAGGAGTGTGAGGCTATTAGGAAGTTGATTGCCATGCAGCCTCCAAGAGCAGAGACTCAAAAAATCATTACAGATCTCGAGAAAGAGATTGCAATGTTAGAAGCAGAGAACACTGCTGGGTCAAGGACACTGGAACTTCGCAAAAAGCAATTTGCTCTTCTGTTACATGTGGTGCGTGTTGATTATTTACTTGCACAATTTCAATGCTTTCATATCTTATAGGATTTTAACATTTTTCCTGCACTTTGTATAAAATGTATTAAACACCTTATTATAAGGGTGGAACTTATTGCCAGAAATGTTACTAGAATTCAATAAACACAAGATCAAATGAAGTAATTATGCATTCTCTTGGTTTTTTTTTTTCTATTTTTAAGATAAAGGTACAAAACAAAAAAAGAAAAAAAATATGGAAACACGTTTCTGTTCTTTGGAGATTGTGATACAAAAAATTTAGCTGTTGGTACCATTTCATCTTCAGGCCATTGCTTTGCACCATGATATGTTGTTTGTACCACTACCAATTGTATGTTCAAATCAGAGAAAAGGATTTTTATTTTTATTTTGCCAACACTAAGGTTATATAGACTTCTTAACTGCACTCCTACTTATAATATCTGACCTGCTGAGATTCCATACATACCTAATACTGGGAAACCAGGATTTCCACCTACTGTAGGACGTTAACTCCGTAATGAGGTGCTGGGAAAGGGAAAAGAACTCTCTCTCTCTGAGGGATGTGCAAGTGTTAAGTTTGCCTATATTTGATTAATTGCAACTCCAGCAACAAGTTTCTGGACTGTTGGATGTTCTAAGGATTTAGTAGTCTTGTTATTTGTTGTATGCAACTTGGTCTTGTTTCTGTTTTGGAAGCAAAGAGTTTTGAGTACTCTATATGTCAGTCTCTTCACATCCTAGCTTTGACATGGCAAAGTATTATGGAATCACTTCATAAACTTTTGCAGATCACAAAGTACTCTCGTCTTTAACTGCTTATGTTATTCTCTCTGAGTTGTGTTTTCTTTCTCTCTATACATTATCCTCTGTGTCTATATGTGATCTCATTATCCTAATTATTACACTTTGTTATCCTCCTCCTATCCCATTTCCCCTGTCTCCTTTGTGACCTATCCTCTTCATCAATCTCATCATCTCATGCTAATATGTGTGAAAGGGAAAAAGGGAAGGAATGAAATGCACCTTAATAGTCATCACTAACGGTTTGTGATCACTGAGAAATACTTCTTCCACATTACTGTAATGTGATGCCATACATAAGACGCTGATTCCCCTTTATATATTCAATGGAATGTAGATTAGTGAGTCGCTTCTTAGTTTTCGTAGTTCGTAGTGTACTTGGTAATCCTTTTTAGAATAATGCTATTTATACATAAGGAGTTATATAATTTACATACAGATGATGTGTAAAAAATAGAGGGAATTTTTTTTTTTTTGGTTGAAGAAATTCCGACCCAATCATATTTCACTACATCATGTGTGTATATGTAAACCATTATGTACATGTAGCACAACCGTCATTTTTATCTTACTCAGTTATATTTTGCAGGTGGATGAATTGCAGAATAACATTGAGGAGGAGCAGAGAAATTTAATGGAGGAAATGCGAACGTCATTTGATGAGAATAGGACTGGAGTTGAGGATGCCGCTGGCGGTCCCCAAGCCATGGCTCTTGATTAGCTAGTAAATTGCACTTTTGCCCGGGTGCTCGTAATATTTGCTGCTGCACTTTGTTTTCTTTGATTTGTCTGTACTTGACTATTATCGGAAGACAAGTGTAAATCCAAGTGGTTCATAATATGATCTTTTGAAAATTCTACTGAATCTCTTGTACTTCTGGAGGGATCTCTTTTCTTCTTCGTGGAAATATTGTAAGCTCGCGATTTTGCATCCTTGTAAACAATACAATCAATTTTGAAAGGTGATCTGCACACTTGGGAGTATGGCCAAGCCTCAGCAATATAGGATACCTTTCTCCTCAGCCTAGCCTTGCTTAATGTAGTCATAAAGTGCAGAATTTTATTTTAAATGGGAATCCCAAGGCTTGTGTCTTTAGTAATCTGCATTTTACATGGGTGAAATTTCTGCTTCAATTACATTAAAGCAAGTAGGCACTGTCTTTTTCAGCTTCAACCAACCATTATCATGATATTTAGCATTATCTGAAATCATTTCCCTTTCTTAGCCTGCTTTGTATTGCTCTATTTCATTTGACACCAAATAAAACTGACTTTATTTTGGGATATTCTGTATGAGCTCTGTATTAGGCTATTCTGAAACCGCGAATGTGAAATCTCCATGTTGGCTTTCTTAATTTTTATGTGAACAAGAATGCAATGGCTTGAATCGAGTGCTTTTAGATACGGTGGCTACATTTTCATGGCGAAAATTAAGGAAAGAATCCCGCACTTGGATTTCTGATTCATATGTATCTCAAGATCAACGAAATAAGGGTTAGCTTTGTGTGGTCAGAAGTTGCCGGTTACCTTTGGCTAATAGCTAGCCCAAGACAAGAGGCAGTAAAAGTAGAACTGGCAACATTTAAATGCATTGCTAAAGCACTTAGCGAGACCTTACGTAGGTAGAGTATTAGAATCAGAAAATAACCATCAGATAATTTTTTTATTTAAGAGAAACAAGTTTGTTTGTTCCTTGGTTGCTTCAACATAATTCCTGTCCGGTTTGTTGGCTCGAGCTGCCTACTGAAAGTCCTGGAAGTGTACCTAAGAGAGCTCTCATCTCATTCTTCTGGCCCTTCGGATGTTCATCAGTACACAATTATGAAAAGGAGGTAGTAGCCCGACCGAATGATGACAAACAAGTCTTCATTTTACTTTCTTGTAAAGATATTCCAGTGTCCATGTCTGCCTATTGGAACTTCCTGTTCTGTAATGTTTTCAAGATCAATGTATATATTTTTGACTGTATATTTATGTCTTATCCACCTGTTTTCTTTGGAAATTACGACGATAACAAGTAAATTAAAACGAGATAAGAAATAGCCAAAAAGGACACGACACGAAGAGCATAAATAAAACCTGATTCAAATGAACATTTTTCTTCCAAAGATCATCTCTCTTAGGAAACACGTAAAGGTAAAATCTGCTCAGTTTCGTGCCAGCACGCAAGTGTGTGGGGCCGGGCGGATTAATTTCATACCTTACGACTATGCATGTCCGAAATTTTCAACTATTTCGGAAATAATAATGAGCCCGGCACCTCCAATCACAAGAGAGAGGGTGATTCTTCCTCCAGGAACCAACATGGGAATATTTGGAGACTTTGATGATTTTGAATACCTATCTTTCCAGGACATTGCAGCTGGAAGAATTCCAAACAGCACCAACACTACAAAACCCCAACGCAGACAAACCGGTCTAAAAATTTCAATACGGAAAAGCGGGAAGCATATCAAGTTTAAGCTAAAGAGAAATTAAGGGTACTTTAAGTAACTTCTCATTTCTAAACATGTTTGGACAACTTAGGACCTTTTTGCAGGGTTTTTGCTTCTCGTAGAAGAAATTTTTAAAAAAGTCATATTGTGTCAACTTCCTCTAAAAACCTTTAGTCTCAAAATCGACTTTCGGATTTTCAAAAGCCCTACCAAATGGGTCTTAAAACAATTTCTTAGTCTCAAAATTGACTTTTGGATTTTCAAAAGCCCTACCAAATGGGTCTTGTTTAAAAGTAACTCTTATTTTAGTGTCCGACTTATTTATTTCCTACTTTCGCCATTAAGAGAAGTTCATTTATTTCAAGCTTAGCCAGACATGCTCTATACAACTAACAAGATATATTATGGTTCCACAGATCAAAAAAGGGAAAAACCCACACAAGATCGGAGAGATTCTGTTCAAGTAGGCAAATACTGTAATTATACCTCCATACGTTCCAGCAAAATCCAGGGCTTTGAAGAATATTTCTGGATCGAGCAATGATAGTACCAATGGTGGAAACATAGTAAGTAGATATGGCAGAGGCCTGTTCTGACCGGACGGGAGTTTCAGCACTGAAGGGGATAATTAAACCCAATATTGATATCAAGGAAACGTAAAAAAACACACAAGTTTAACGTTTATTGGTATGCAGAAGAGCTTACAGTCGGCAAGGAAGTCGGAAAGGCCTAGAACAAACCCGATGTAAGATGTGGCGATCGCAAGAAGTGAGAACACATCAACTATTGGCTGCAAATCAACAGTTACTGTGTTACATATTGAAATCAAATATGCTGAAGCAATCAAAATTAGACATCCATCGAGAAACAAAAACGCTAACCCCAACAACTCCATTAGTTGATCGCAATAGTTGTAGTGGGTCTAAAATAGTACCCGACCCCATATCTGTGATGCTTCCAAGAATGACAGCATTCCAAACAAGAAATAGAGCAAGTGGAATAGCTGTGCCAATAACAATTGCCGTCCTGTAGAACAAAAGAGTTAGCTATCGTCATGTACTATCAAATCTGCGAATCGTGGTTATGTAAATAGGAAGCTGTCATAAGGGTTCATGTAGTCATCATCAAAAGAGAGAGTTTAGAGAAAACAGGGGGTGCGATTTTACTGCAATGGTGGATGAGGACGTAGTTCCTATAAATCTTTGTGGAATAGAATTAGGATTTCTAATTCTCAACAAAATCTACATTATCAGACATGCTTCGAGTGTTTAAGAACCAACGAACTGGCACTACTTGCCATAGTACAATTGTATATTGCACATATTGTACACATTGTCTAAATAAATGATCATTTTATACATTCATTTTGGCATATGAAAGGAACTGAAGAAAATTAAAAGTTATCACCTTACTTCTGATAAATTCCCTTCTAGATTTGTGCAAAGAACTGGCACTACATTCTGCAGCGAGAGTGAGCTTTGAAATCAGGTTTAAAATCTTTAAAAAAACTATCTAAAACTCGATTTAGTAAAGGCTTATTTTGCTACCTGATAGACAAAAGAAAGTGCTATAATGGGTATACTACGAGGAGCAGCTTCGAAATTGGCTTTCAGAAGCGCATCCCAGTGTAAGTCTCCACTTGCAACTACCTAAGAAATATGCATCAACCAAAATGTGGAAAAATTAACATCGATTTCAACTATTTTATCATAATATGTAAACCCAGCGCTACAAGCAATGGCAGTGGCATTGTGGAAACAATAATCGACTCAATTACCAAACCTTCTTCTTGTGATGAAGACTGCTAAGTTAAAACAATTCCAAACAAATTCCTCAAGAGATTTAAACTGAACTGCTTGTACAGTTGTACCCAACAGATCTTTCTGATGAATTCTATGGATAATTACAAGCATCTAAGCCATAACATTGAAGAAGGTTGGTAATTACCACAAGAGTTGCGAAGGATGCTATGATGCCAAATACTAGAGAACCATTTACTGCGCCAATAATTCGCTGACTACAAAGAGATTAAAAACTCAAGTCACTTCAAAGTTCGAAAAGAACAGAAAATTCCATTTGGTGTAGGCATGTGCTCAAAGATCAGAAAGAGCGAGCACAGACAACAAGAAACTATAAATGCCTTGTTTACACAAGAAATCATCACATTGAGGTTTATACGCATAAAAATTTTTCCTGCCAAGACACAGTACATACTGGATGGATCAATTTTTGAGAAAGTAAATCACATTTAAAAGTTGCTTGCATAGACACACGAGTGCTATCGAGTATATGTGTGGAAGAAAAGTATTATCCAGGGAAATTTTTCAAGTTGTACCATCCCCAGAATTTAATACAAGATCTCAAAAAATAAAAAAAAAATCTGCCCAAATACATAAAACGAGAAATAGAAGATGAAATTAACCTTCCAGAGTAGCAAAGACCTCCAAGAAGCAGTGAAAACAAAGTTGCAGTTTCCCATCTGCAATCATAATGCTGCCCATCAACACCTAGCAAACATATGAAATTACTTATGATATCATCCAAAATCTTTAAAATATTACAACCAAAGATGAATCTAATAACTACATCAGGTTTCACCTACCCATTGTAAAAATACTAGCTCTTAATACACAAAAGATACAACGAATCTGACCATAATTTATGAATTAGATGCCATGTCAAGAAAATAGTAGTCATGATTTATGCCATGGAGAAACTGGCAGAGAAATACAGAAATGTCACCATCCAAGTTTCATTTTGACATAATACGGAAAATCACGATGCTTTTGGAGGACACTAAAGAATAATGGAGTATTAAGCACATGAAATACACAATTTTTATCATCTGCATTAGTCATGCAGACGATAATGATATGCCTAACAATGAAATCTGGGACCTCCATGTCCAATGAAACATGATAACTGAATTGAAAAGCACGGGACATTCTCTTGAAACTAAAGAAAAAAAAAATTGTACGTTGGGAGGCCGGAAAAGTTTGTCAAAATATCTGCAGAACGAGCCACATAGGCTACAAGAAGCGCATAGTGAATGAAAAGGTAGGACCAGCTGCAGAAACAACAGAACCGTTGTCAGTTGTTGACTAGCGAAGTCTGACACAAATATAAAATAAGATTTAAATGAGCAGAATTAATGAGAACATATTAACTGAATGATTACAATTAAAATTAAAATACACAAGTAAAAAATGACAATTTAAAGTAGAACGGATTAGACTTTTAGAGCGTGTTTGGTAGATATTAAAATTGAAAAACTAGCCTTGACTTTTATTAAACGAGTGAGACCCAATAATTGCTATATTTTCAAATTTAATTAGATTTTGGGCTATACCGAACACGCCCTTAGCATGTTTTTAAAATATTAATGAAGTAAACTCATCCTACCAGGTGACCTGCACTCCAGCGCCTCCAAGGGTTCTCATGGCCATTGATACCTGAAATTAGCCACAACAAAGCACTTAAATGACTTCAGAGTTTGCTCTTCAGCCAGTTAAATTGCAGATCGAAGTGGCATGGTTTAGACTTCTGAGAAATAGATTTGATAATATGACAAAATTCAGGTGGTTAAGACTGGCAGCACAGTTAAGCGGAAAATACATGTTGCCTTATTATAATTAAACAACGTTAATCTGGGATATTACAGCTTTATTTTAAAGTACATTTACTAAATTTTAAAAGTGGCTTTCTAGAAATCCATTCTGTATAATGCAATCTGTTTTATCATTTTATTTAAGAAGAGGTGACGACAATTTTCCTGACTCAGTTGGCAAAGAATTTCTTGCATCTGACTACAAATAACACAACACTAGCAAAATACTGGTTGACTCACAATGCTTTAGCTTTACCGTAGAGATTAACATACATGTGATAGCACATTTTAACATGGACGAGAGAATTGCTATCATTAAATTTGCAGAAGACAGCGAGCCTACATCAAAGGATATTCATGTAAATTACCAATGAGACACCACCAGAACCCAGCTCACACATAGTCTTCACATTTATTTCGGCAATGAGCAGTCCAGTCACGACCTGCACCAATCAGAGCAGAGTATATTATGAAAACACTGTAAAACGAGAAAAGAGTGTACATCCATATGCTCATATATGCTGAAAAGGAGAGAAACGGGGAGAGGAAGAGGAACAGAAGTAGGAACATAGTAATTGCCATAAATATCCAGCAGAAGATGCAGGTAACAGCAGATGCCAGAAATCCAGCTTCTTGTGTCACTGCAGGAATTGCAAGGATCCCAGCGCCAACCTATAGACAAGAATGTGACTGAAGTTTTTAGTTATGAGTCCCACTAATGGCACTAAGGAAATTAGGAACTCTAAGCAGCTAAAGCACAATGAAGATTCTTAGGCTAGGGTCTCAACATATTCATGAAAATCTCCCATTTTTTTTTATAACAATCCAACGCTTCCACTTCATCCAAAATTCAAAAGTATGAGAACATTCTACAAATTTCCTAAGAGCTAAAGTTCCTTTTTCAAATGAGTATATTCATTAGAAGAAAAATGAAGATCATCAACACCTAAAGAGAAATATTCCCACAAAACATGCCCCAATTGGCTTGGTCTAAAGTTAATTTAAAGTTAGATTTGGGCACACGAGATATTCAATTGATCATAACTTTTTGGTAAATTTAGAATTCGGCACAGAATATAATAACGCAACAGAGAGAAGAGAAAGCATACAGTGGTGCCAGCAACAAGAGAAATTGCACTGCTAAGGCTTCCTGAGCATTGTTAGGGAGAAAAATGTGTCATTTACAATTCAAGATAAGACAAATTATGAATACAGAATACATATAAACTGATAGGTATTGTTACAAAGAATGCGATTTATATCCTTGGCTAAGATTTTGACACAATAGCCCTTCTTTTATCTAAGGCACTATTTGATTGTCTCCAATTCCATGGAAAATGTCACATTCGAGGAAAACGAATTCCACTTTGCCCGTTTGATTGCAACGTGGAAATGAAACCGCTTTGGCTGCATTTCCTTTGTATTCATGAAAACGAATTCCAGGGTTTGATGAATTTTTATTTTCCAACTACCATGAAATTGAAATTCCTTCCCACCTTTTACCATCAAACGTACCCTAAGAAAAGCCCGGATAGTGACACAAAATAATAAAAAGGCTTCTTCTAAGAGAAGCCTCAAATCATTACCCAACTATTCAAAACCCAAAAAAGTCCAACATTTTCTCACACTATGCAGAAAAAAAAAAATCGACCTTTCTCTAATATAAGATTTACCAGGTTCTCTATTCAGTGTGGCTTGATTAAGGTTAGAAAACAGCCTCTCAAATACGTACAATTCTTCATTTTCTTCTTCTACTTCTTCTATCAGCTGCTGTTGTTGATCGGCTGGCGGTTTCTGTGAGAAACATTTGACCGCAGCACGAGAAGAATAAGCAATACAGTATCTGATAAACAATTTTTTTGTTGGTGGACAAGAATTCAAAGAGACCACTACAGAATTCGGGTTCTTGATTTCATAAGGTGATGGAAATGATACTGGGTTGTTATGAAATGGGAATTTGGGGCTGCAAATTACAGCTGATGAAGATGAATAAAATGGCATCATTATTTGAAAATTTGTGATTCCTGTGCTTGATTTCGGGATTTCTGTGATTTGATGAGCAGTTTGAACTTCAAGGAGCAACGAAGTGACGTGGCGTTTAGAAATCCAAGTTCTAACGATTGGAAGATGATGTGGGGGCCATAAACTAATAGAGGGCTGTACGGCAAGTCTTGCTCTACAATGTTGTGTACAATCATTAGCAAATTGTAATTTGAATTAGTCTATAAAATAATTCTCTTTGTACAACTTTGTGTTACAACAATGAATGACAACTTCTAACGGGGTGGCTCTCGATTATTTTATTCGCGGGTCCCACCCCCTCGTGAAAGGTTGTCATCCATTATTATAATCCAAGTGTTGTACATGTAGCATCTCTCTAGTCTATATATACATAATACTTTACCAAATGGTTTATATAATGGCTCTGACGCAACCATTGATAAAATATTATACATTTATGCCCCAAGTACAGGGGTCTTTCACAGGTCCCTCACTGTAGCCGACCCCACCCCAATGTTTAAAAAAAAAAAAAATTTGTGGCCCACCCCCCCATGTGAGAGACCTGGCAGCCACCTGTGAAAGAGGTCCCTGTACCTCTAGCAGGGTTGAATATTATATTATTCTAACATGATCATTGTAATTTTTACAATCCATTGTACAAATGGATTTTTCTATAAAAAAATCTAACCCCTATTATAAAAGGGACGGTGATTTGGTATTATCATGATCGAGCATGTATGCTTGACCTTTTAGCCCGAGCTCTCCTAAACCCATGAGATATACCCTTCACAGCTCGGGGGTACGTCTAGTGCTCGAGCATATGATCCATGATACTCGAGCTATCACGCCCATGTTTTTGCAATGATTTGGTGATAAGGGTTCTCGGGATATGTCCTCAAGCATATCCCCACCTCATGGCGATGTGCTATCCTCGAGTAGTACCCTCCACTCATAGGTATCAACTTAACCAAGGCATCTGTCCTACCCAATCACCACCAACTTTGGGATCCTAAGTCGTGAAGGAGTTATGTCTTAGATAACACTTCGAATAGGGAAGGTTTGGACTCTTAATTACTTTCCAACACTCATCCTTATAGCTAATCCGAAAAATAAAGAGATGAGTCCTACTAGAACTAAACTACCTACTACTATAAATACATCATTCTCTTTCATTATTCAGGTACGCTTTTACATATATACTCAGCATATATTTTCTCAAATATTCTCTCTCTGACTTAAGCATCGGAGGGACGACGAGGCCAAACCTCGACGCTTATGTTTCAGGTACCGAAAGACCTCGTTCGTACTCGTTCTCAGTCGTCAAGCTCGAAAAATCAGCAGGTGCGATTTTTTGGTAGCATCAGACGGTACAACGAGCTGTACTTCAAATAATCAACAGATTTCTTACAAGGTGCTATCGTGGCAGCACCCTGTTTGCCTATTTTTCCTTCTTTCAATGAAAATTCGTCTGTGTTGTTTCTATAAATATCTTTGTGAATATTTCATGTACTTGTAGTAGAATTCGTACACAAAACAGAGTTTGTACACAAAACCCATTGCAGTTTACATGGTGTGAAAATGGAAGCTCTTCTTGTCTAGGTGGCATTGAAAAGGTAGTGAATTTACAATGAAATTTTAAGGAAATTCGCGAGGGACAAATCTTTCAAAACAATAGGGCAGATAAATTCCAATTAATTAAAAAATGTACGGTAGGAAGACCTCTGACCAATTTTCGTCCATAAATTTATTAGTTGATTATAAGACAAACGTCTTGACGATAATTTGAACAATTTTTAAAAAGAGAAACTGGTATCCATTAATTAATTAAAACAAGGAAAATTTGTTATACAAATCCCAAAAAATATGCATCGCAGTCCTAAACTTTTAATAAATGTGCACCTAAAGGACATTTCAATCCAAAAATCTATATTGACCAAGAGACAAACGCTTGACCTTAACTTGATCAATTTTAGAAATGACAAAATGGTAATTCAACACTAATTAATTAAAACAATTAAAAGTAAAAATAATAAATAATAAATAAAAAGATAAACAAAAGATATTATCTTTCCCAATCCACCCAATACCACTCATTGATAGGCTGGGATGCCTTGGTTTTTTAAGATAATTTATCTTTATTTATTTCTAATTCTTTAAAGATTCTTGTTAAAAGGAGGATATGGAATTATGGATGGAAAAAATGAGATCGACAGAGGTGGGCTACGTTGGAGTTCGAAGCAAATGTTTCTGCTTGAATCAACCAAAAAATGGGAAGCCTATAAAAATGGCCTACAACGACAACCATTCCAGCAGAAATCAAAATTTTCTATTAGGTAATGGCAGTTTGAAACAATAAAATGGGAAAGAGAGATGATCTAAGAATAATCCAAAGAAACTCAGATGCTCGTTCCATTAAGATAGCCCGTTCATAACACGAAACATGGGAAAAGCATCACAAGAACCAGTAAAAACAACAATCCAGCAAATTTTGGTCCTTTTTCGCCCCATTATTCTTTATTCCATCACTCCTCTCCATCCATACTAGAGAGAAGGGGAGGAAATGAACTGTCTGGGTAAACTGAACAGGTCTTTCTCTTCGAAGGGAGAAGCCCAATCCCGAGAAACACTGGCAGTTATTTCAGATGTGGCTACCCGATCCTGCAACACTGGAATCGAAATGCCATTCCCATTAGATAGAACGGGTCTTTTGGTAGACATTCCTAGACCATAGGAGAAAGAACCATATGCACTAGTGTTGTTTTGCATACAAGGGTTTGGGCCAGACCACAGCCCACCGGGCCTCAACCTAGAACCAATATCCAAACTCCAGTCTATGTTGGCGAAATCTAACTGTAACATTGAGCTGCCTGTATTCCAGTCTACAGGAGATGACGATCCAGAAGCACCGTTGGTGCCCAGACTAGAAAAGAGTCCAAGGGAAGTAGCGGCAGAGAGCGTTGGTGATGTACCTGCTTTATTCCACAAACTGTTCCCCCGGGTTATTCCTTGGGAATCCATTGTGCTACTGCTGGATACAAATTGCTCCTGAGGTTGGTAATGCAGTTGGTGATACAGCCGATTTGAACTAACTCCATCTGGGCTCAGACTCCTTGTGACAGTAATAGTTGGGACCAAGCCACTGGGCTTCATAGTTCCAGCACTAGTTGGATGCCAACCCACAGCTGTCCCAGGCAGAGATGAGCTAACACTTGGAGTACGTGTGTGCTTTGCATTCATGGATTGAGGTCGCTGCATCACTATGACAGGTTCTCTAACTGATCCAAGCTGCAGGTTCTTTACTTCATTCCCAGCAACATAATGTCCTTCTGTCCTTGTTGATGGAGGTGAAGCCTGCAAAGGTGACGTTAACGAGTAGGGCATAGAAGGATTTGATCCTTCACTTGGCCACCTTTTCTCCGCCAGCATGAAACTGTGCTGTGGTTCGGTCAACTCCACTTTCGGTTGCATTTTCTTCAATGACTGTACATTTTTGGTTCCAGATTCTACAGAAGATCCTACTGTCCCAGGAACTTTGGTATAATCGAAATCTTTTTCATCTCTTTTCTGTTGTATGTTAGTAGACGAAGCCAGTTTTTCCTGTGCCCTCATTGTGCTCTGACAAATAGCCATTGGTAGATAGCCACTGCCAACAGAAGAAGAATCAAGGGTTTCTTCCGGCTTTGAAGGACCAGCAGGGAGCTCCTGCTTCTGTGCCTTCAAAGTTTCTTCTGCCTTTTCAAGATCACCCTCACAGGCAACTACAACTCTTTCAACCTCCTGCTTGGAGGCTTTATACCGTATTTCCATATCTGTAATGCAGGCGAGCTCTTCTGAAATATCAATTTTCAAATTACCCCCTCCATCAAATTTTTTTTCCCTATGCTTATCTTCTTCGCCTACTTCAAACAGCCAAGCTACTGACTCCTCTACTCTGCCTTCATTCAGAATAAGAGCCATGGTTGCCCGTTCTTGAGAGAAGCCCATAGCCACAAGCTGTTGTGCAAGCTTTTCTAGCTTCCTTGACATAAGATAACCACTGCACCGCTCACGCAATTCTTGAGCTCGCCTCTCCTTTTGCCTTTGATGTTTCCTCTCATTTTTCTGGCGTATTCTGTCTCTTTTGTCATTGTCAGCTCCAGGTACTGATTCCTGATGCTGAAGGGTGTGCAACATTTTCTCTTTCAAGTCTTCTGACTCACCAGACCAGCTACCAGTATTGGAAACAGAATCATATTCCAAACCAGTTCCAAATGTGTTCCCACTATGATCGTCCGTCTCATCTATGTTTCGGAACCGACCATTCACAACAAGCTGACCTGCAAAAGACACTGGTGCTGTCTCAAATGTATGGAATGTTCCTAAAACAGGATTGTATCCACTCGCGGCAACCCCACCAGGTGCAATAGCATGACCTGAAGGCTTTGTGGGGGGTTCCTTCCCATCCTTTTTGTCTTTGGACTTGGATTTGGATGCTGGAGACATATCCTCAACTTAAGTGCTAGTCACTGCACCCAAAAAGGATAAATCAAATAAAAAATCAAGATATGAAAACTTGAAAGAACGAAGCACAGATGTATTGAAGGTTTACAAGTGCATTCTATTGCATTTCAAGCAAAGAATCAGTTTACTGTATTAGCAAGTGCATAGTAAATATTAAGCGACACTTCTTAGATTCCAAAAATACGTGGAACTGCATGCCAAGTAAAATGAAAAACATCTTTGGGTCATAACAGGCTACATACAGAAAGAAAGAGCAGAACAAGAACTTTTTCCATATTCTTCCATTTAACCCTTTCAAGAAGACAGTAGACATGGAAAAAATGCTCAAGGTAAAATAAGTTTTCATTTAAAACAGCTACAGATAGGAATTAACTAATTAATTATATCCTATCCTAATTATGAATAGTCGAACCCGATAATATATTAGAAACTTGAAGCTAAAATATCACAAATGCATCTTTTAGGAGACAAGATATTTGAACCACCAGAATCAGCTCTGAGAACAATATCGAATCTAGAGCTCTCACCTGTCCATAATAGAGATAAAAACAAATAAAAAACTTGAAAAAATGTCAATGAAAGCCATCTCTTAAGAAAAATGTAGAGGAAACTCACTTTCCTCTTGAGATTCTTAAGCAGTTAAGCCAAAGCAATAATGCAAGAAATTTTATATTGCCATATAAGCTATTCAAGAATTGCAAATTTGCAAGAAAGAATGTTCAGTAGTTCCCACTTCTATGGGTTATTGTGCTTTATGAAACTTCCTTATGCTGCAGGAAAGAATCCATACGAAAAGCCAGTGCTATATATTTTCCTCTAAGCAGCTCTATTCACCACGTATCACATATCATAGCATTAGGCAAATGAGGCAAGAGAGCAATGCCCACCACTANTTGCAAATTTGCAAGAAAGAATGTTCAGTAGTTCCCACTTCTATGGCTTATTGTGCTTTATGAAACTTCCTTATGCTGCAGGAAAGAATCCATACGAAAAGCCAGTGCTATATATTTTCCTCTAAGCAGCTCTATTCACCACGTATCACATATCATAGCATTAGGCAAATGAGGCAAGAGAGCAATGCCCACCACTAATGCATCTACCATCTTTTATCTCCCAAACCATCTAACACACTATCAAATCATCCTTCTGGATCCCCTCATTGACCTTCAATTTTACAAGTCCCACGACATTTTGAAAGCCACCAATCTTATATCATTTTCTTTATACAACCACCTACCTATATTTTTTCATCTCACTTCAAACATATGCATATACCTACGTACATCAATTCTATACGCAAATGCACCCATACGAGTAAAAAAGCAACATGAAGGCCTCTTGC